>JAHHUM010001251.1:76167-325169 GCA_036173005.1 Crenichthys baileyi
TACATGCATATTTGATGCATTATTTAAGCTTACAGTACCCCCTCAATGCAGTCTTCATTTTACTTTAACTCATCCAGTTACTTTCTACTTTAATGTGAAATGTATACATTTAAATACAAGTAGCTCTTGATAATTTGTATTTTTATTTATGCATTTTCTACAGAAATGCAAAATATCACAACAAAAATTTAATTTAGTTGTTAAAAACAGTAAAAGAGATAAACGTGCCATGTGTTTTTATGAAGCATACAAGGTCTATCTTTTTGATTATGATTACATGCCTGAAAAAGCCGGATGTATCAATTATGATACAAATTTAAGCAGCTCAAATATGAACTGTTTCTGTCATTAGGCTTTAAAATGTTAAAAAGCATTTAAAAAGCTTAACACGGGCCACTGTAGTAAAACAAAAATCACTGATAGCCATATTTTTCATAGACACTTCTTGTTATGAACAATAACACTCGTCAAAAAAACGCTGTGCAAATACTCTCATATTTAGTCATTTGATGTTCATTATCGCCTTTCAAAAGAAAAAAAAAACCTATCATGTCCTAAAATCTGACGAGAATCAGTAATCATCACATTTCTATCAGCCATCACTACTCGTAAACCCCAACACCTTTCAAAAACTCAAAACCAGAATCCAATACCCATGGCTGCCATTTCACTCTTTACATTTTTATCACTCCATGTTCGCCTATCACATAGAAAAAGCTTAAAATGGCTTACTATCTCTAAAACAACATTCAGTAATCACTGATTTCACCCTTTAGGTTTCAATTTGTTATGAGTTCATGAGAAATGTCTTAATTATTCATGTTTCTATACATTAAGCCCCATTTCATAGGCAACCAAAAATCAAAATGGTTAATGTGAGATATGTACAATAATATGATTTCGGTTCAGATTATTTTCCAGATTTTAATGTTTATGCGAACACAGGTAGATGGTGAATTAATTGTTTTGTACCATTAATTGTTTTGATACATTAAACCCCATTAAATGGTTTCCCGCAAACTATTTTAGAATAATCCTCCAAAAGAAAAGTGAGGCTAATAAAATGTAAAAACACAGCAGGTTTATAGGTTTCCTGAAGCAAAATATAAATGAATGTATGTCAGGATAAAAAAACATACAACATTGTAAAATGATGTTCACTAAGTTGCACAGAATACTTTCATACAAGTTAAATTTATTTGTCTTTTGCTGATGCTCATTGTTTGCTAATGCTACTAGCTAACCAAGTAGCAAGCTAACTAAAGAAATATTCAGCCAATCCAACAGAAAAATATACGTTTTTCTGGCAAACTAAACACTCATTTATTTATTTTCTTCTTGATTTATAAACCCCAAAAATTTATTTTTACCTTTGGCCACTGTTAATGTGTCATTCAAGCAAAATTAATTAGCGTTAGCTACAAGTTTGTCGCGTACTAACCTAGCAAGAGAATGTTAACGATCCGATCACAACAAAAATTCTGACAAAAAGTAATCAATAGATTATCTTTAAAACAATTTTATCTTATTGAAATGATAATCATTTTTATGCTACAAACTAGGGAAGTAGCTAGTTACCTAAATTAATATTCAACCATCCAAACAAAATATTTTCAGAGGAATTATGTTACTGTCATTTAGATTTATATTTTAAAATATTCATTCATACTTCAAATCTATTCAACAACTTACTGATAAAGCAGAAACATGTTTTAAGTCAACATGTTAATATAAAAGGGAGAGACTGGGTGAATATATTCAGATTCAGTTGACAAGACATTTTTAACAAATGTGGCTTTAATCCAATAAAAATTATACTATTTTTAAACATATATGGTTTAAAAGACATTTGGTACATATGTGGTTACTTCTAAACACTGGAAGTCCATTCATTTCTTCCTTACGGCTAGCTTGACCTTTCATTGTCTTTTTTTTGCCTATATGTACTGACCAAAGTTAGTGTAAACAGAGACTATCAGCCTGAGTTAGTTGTTCTGACCTAGTCTAACAGCTTTTCAACCATGTTAGAGGGCTTTATGTGGACGACTTCTCATCTTTCACGTTTTACCTGCATTTACAGAAGGCAAAGTCATCTTTGGTGTATTTTTAACACACAATGGCTTGTGTGGACACTGCCTCGTTACTGTAAATATTCAATTATGGAAAAGAAAATACTACAAATTTTATTAGAATAAAAAACAAAACAGCCCAGGAAAGTCCATTTTAGTGTTTCTGGAAAAACTTGGACATCACAAACACAACATCTGCGAGGCATTTTTTTAATAAATCTGTCATCAACTTTTAAGAAATTTTATGAAATGTCAGTTTTTCTCTTGATTTTTTTTCTTATAGTTTTTTGTATTTAGCTTTCTCTTACTTTCACCCCTACCTCACCGACTGTGCCTCCGTCTCTCGGACTGGTGAAACCCATATGGGAGCGCTGCCGGCTGGGATGCCTACTCAAGTGCCCAACCACAGTGCCCTCACCCTCCCGCCATCTGTTAGTGTCTCTCCAGTCTGCTGCAGGTTTGCCAACAGGACAATTCAGATGGTCAGCAGCCTCCTGCCATCATGGCCACCCACCCCGGCTACCTCTGAAGGACAATGGGACAGTCTTGGTGACCTCTGATTCTGGGCTGTGTTGAACATCACGCAGCTCTTTTACATTGGAATTCATCATTCGCTTATTTAAACACACAATTTGGATTTTTCTTTCAGCTGCTCAATTCACGAAAATGCTGTTCTGAATATTTGTAAATTAGGCGAAAGAAATGGTAGCAGTTTAAACTGTTTTGCTTGTTTCCTAATTTTTTTTATGCAAGTTATTATACAAAATAAGGTTATAAAAACTTTTAATGTCAAGGTTGACTAGCTAAAAACTACTTCTCCAAATCTTGCTCACTGCCTACTTATCTCTAGTTTTATTTTATTTAAAAGGGATCTAAACCTTTAAAGAGTCACTAAATCTCTTTAATCTGATGCAGTTCTTCTACAAGTATTCTACCTTTTGTTAAGCTGTTGCACTTAAGGTTAAAGTGTGATGAAAACCATGGCGTGGGCGCACACTTTTATGTTTTTTCTCACAGTTTCATGTGTATTTTGGCTCATCTAAAAGACATGTGCTCAATCTGAGTCCCACTGAGCTCCACTCACTCAATTTCTGTCCCCACCTTGGCTTTACTTCCTCCAGAGACGGGCCGTGCCAAGTCACCAGTCACCATGTGCAACTAATGTTCACAACCAGGTGATGTATATGACTTACTGCATTCTCCTTATCACTGTGTACACAACATTAGTTCTGCTTACACATTAACCACATTTCTGCACTATTATTAGAAACATAATTTAATATTCTATGGGATAAGTTGTGTAAACAGGAAGGGAAAAAAGAGTTACGGCTGTCTTTATTCTGAGAAGGAAAGAGAGTGAGTGTGTGTGCAAGACAAGCCGACCCTCCACTAAAACAGATAAATATAGTAACCAATTTTACACTGCCTGATTTAGAAAATGTAACCACACTGGATGGTTTATGCAAAAGTCCTTTGAGAAAAGGTTACCGTGGGAGATTTAAAAAAAGACAACATCACTTGAAACATGTTCAGACCAGTTGGAGATAAAAATATCAGCTTAAAAACAATCTGCCTCAATATTTTGATGTTTTCCTTATGCAAATAAATCAGAGCGGCAAGGAGAGACTCATGAGCACCAAGAGAGAGAGAGAGAGGTAAACAGATCGTGATAAACTCCAGTTTCCATCCACCTGTTTGCAGACCAGCAAGACTGCTGCAGATCACCAGAGATCATGTGTGCTAAAAAGCAAAGGTGAGCGAACTGAAAGACACCACCATTCACAAATACACACACAAATTAGAAAAGAGACAAATTTACAAAGACACTAAAACACACTAAACGACAAAGCAAACAAGTCTTTACTTACAGTTTTCTGTCTGGAAGTCTGGAACAAACTGCTCATCATTGTCGGGAACTTGAGCTAAAGACACAAGCAGAAAACAAGAAGCAGAGGGATTTTTCTCTCATGTTCAGTCCGCTACACCAATCTCTGCCGAAACCGAGTCTTTTGAATTTGAGGTCTTCTCATCCACGGTTTGCTTCCATTTTCAGTTCATGAATAAAATCTCAATGCCCACCTCAGCCATTTTTCTAAATGTTTTTTTCAAGTTTCTTTTTTGATTTAGTGATTATTTGGCCGTGTAACAGCTTGTTGCATGAATTTTTACTAAAATATATCTGTTTAGCAAAACGTTTGAAACCCAGTGTCTTTACTCTAACATTGTCCACCCTCTGAACTGATTTTATGTTCAAAAACTGTGATTAAACTGTCATATATCAATATTTTTTCAGCTTTTTTCCTAAATCTTTTAAACAACTTCTGACTTGCTAAAACCCACCAAACATTCAAGAATAAAAATCTAAATGAAAAATAAGTTTTTTTGTGGAAGAACATATTTGCCACAAATGTGTTTAGAGGGTAGTAAAATTGAAGAGGGCATATGGTTTTAACAAAACCAAATAATTACTTTTTTATACATATTTCAGCTTTGTATGTTTTAAATCCAGGTTCTGCTGCAGTTTAACATTTCTTTAAACGTTTATTTTTTTGTATACTTGTTCACCAGTTTCTTGAGGTTCAAATTACTTAATAGTTGTTAGGTGGTAGAATTTTTCTAAACTCAAATATAACATTCATAAGCATTCATCATCAAACCAGACTTCCATTTTTGTTTTTTGTTTAGTAAAGTTTAATAAAAACATACTGTTCTCATTTAGTCAATAATTAAAACTAACCTGCATATCAAGAACAAGATATTTTTGATTAAAGATATTAAGATATCAAACAACCCTAATTGACTTGAACTGACAGGTTTATTTGCAGCAGAATTTTCACTTTATTTTTGTCTGGGTCACTCTCTAACACTTGCGGAGGATGCCCCGTCCATTGACTGCTCCGCATCCTCGGGTTTTTACTGTTTGCCAGCAGCCAATCACCCATTGTTAACTGTATCTAATTGGCTTCCTCCCTACTGGTGAATCCACCTGTACCTACCGAGTCAGGTCTGTTCCAAACCACCGAATGCCTCACCTGCACTTCAAACACCCCCCTCATGCCCCCCTGCACCTGGGCTAATGCTAAAATAATGAAGGCTGCTCCACTCCAACTCCAATAAGCCATGCACGTATTTATCTCCAGCGTATTTACACTCTGTGACAGCTTCTCCACATCCCTCAAGTTTGACTCTCTGCAGCAAAAAGACATATTAAATGTGCCATTAGCACTTCTATTTATACCCATGAAGAGGTGAATCCTCATTATCACAGGACCAGAAACTTGTCTTGACGCGTCTAGAGGTCTTCAAAATAAAAATGACAAAATTTTCCACTTTATCACTCTTGATGTGGTCAGGGGTGTGTTTTTCCCTTTCATCAGAGGTGTGAATAGAAGAGAGTAAACAATTAACAGATCAAGAAGCGAAACTGCTCCGCATCTTCAAAAGATGCGGAAAAGAATAAGCAACTGATGCAGTAAAATTTGTTGTGTCCTTTCTTACAAAATACTAAATATTTAGTCAAATAATTTTCAGTCAGATCATTTTCAAGGAAATAAAGCTACAGATTCTCTCAAACCAGCATTAAACACCACATTTTTCAAAAGGTTCAGGGCTTAGAAGTGGATTTAAGAGGCAGATTAAAGAAATTGCAACAGCATAAAAAAGGATAAAAGCAGGCGGTGGTGTCTCAAGGTTTAAAGGGAAGTACAAGATGCATGAGTCACCGGCCCCAGTCTGTGAATGGGCCAGCTGATCCCTGCAACAAACTCCCAGGGAGAACAACAGCGCTGGAAATTTGCCGCCATTCACAAAACCAAAGCAGCACGGAGATAGAAGACAGGTTGCAAATTTAACAAAACTAAATCCTGAAACTGTAGAAGGATTTTTTATACCTGCCAAGAATTTAGACTAATTATGTGTGTGGAAATAACGGAGAATAAAAAACTTACGGTATTCAAAAACTGCAATAAATACTTTTTTTTAATGTACCTTAAATTATTGTTTTAGTAAAAAAGCACCTAAATGAGTTAAAGAGGAGGTCTACTGTAGTGTGGGCCAAATAGAGCGGCGGGGGGGCGGGGGGGTCAGACATTTTGCCGTCATTTGACAAGCCTTCAAACTTCTCCGTCTTTGGAGTCGGAAATTTAACCCGTCTCACATAATTCCTCCTCGTCTTCCAATTACCTGAACCTATAAATCTTAAAAATGGGAAGGTATTCCTTTTCATCTTAATGGACAGGAAGTCATCGATTAAATCCACAATCCAGAATCGTACATCATCACATTGATCCATGACAGGCAGAACTGTAATCCTTAACAGGAATATCTCTTTTCCCCACCAGCCACTGTCCCTTACCATCAATTTAGATACTAAAATATTAAAAACATGTCTTACACCCTCTTACACACAACACCTCATTTTACCTCGCTGCCGCTCAGAGTTGTTTAAATATTCCAGGATCTGTAACAAAGAGTCCTTCCCATTTTTTAAAAGATTCGGACTGCGCGGACGGGCGTTTTGGAAGGTGTTGAAGAATAGATGTGGTCCATAAATGATTGAGTCTCTTTTGTCAGGAGAACGAAAATTCTCCCGACACAAAGCTCTGAAGTTAACTCAGTCGTTTATAGAGTTGAAGTTCACAACTACGATTACATCCACGTAACTTAAAAAAATATTGGTGCAGAAATTACAAACTCCTCCTGAGATTTTTAACCAAAAATGAACAAATTATAATTAATAAGGTATGTCTGTAATGTTGATATAGGATATTAACATTCTCTCTCAACATATTACATTTTTATCTTCTTACATGAAACACTGTGATAATGCTTTTAAATCTCTGATACATTTTTTAGAATTTTACTTACATTTTTCCTTAAAGTGACTCATTTAAAAGTGAATATAAATTTTTATTTCACAAATGAGTAATTTAATTTGATTCAAACATGTAATGCATTACATAGTTCGCTGCAGACTTAAAATTACCTGCATGTACTTTATTTTGAGGCGAACATTCATACAGGACACCTGTTTAGAAATTTAGCATTTTCGCATTGAAATTTTTTGCGGTTTTTCTTTTTTTATAAAAATTAGTTGGTTAATGTGGAAACAAAACTAAAACTACTGCCAAATATTTTTTTACAGTTAAATTCTTAAAAGATCAAACTTTTTCTCTGAAGATATAAACTGAGATATGAACTTTTATGCTACATGTAACAGTAAAAGTTGCATCCTAGAGAAGAGGAAAAACTAACGTCCAGCATGCACAAGGAGAAATAAATTTTTACCAAAAGTTCGGTGCTGCAGACACGATGGAAAGAGGACGCTCGCGCTTAAATCCTGAAGCATCCCGTCTCAGTTAGACCACAATGAGCAAGTCTTGCCATTAGAAAAAATATACAAAAAGAAGAGAAATGGATGGAAGTAAAGAGGAGGAAAATGTTTAGTCTCTCTGAGAGACGGGTTTGTTCTGGAAGTTTGCAAGAAAAAAATTATAGATCCATTTTTTTTTTGCCACCAAGAAATGAAATTCAAGAAGACAAGGTGATAGTAAAGTACAGCTGTAGAAGATAAAGAGACGAGTGCTGAGAGGAAGCAACGGGGAGAGTAGAGGGGAGGGCAGATGAGAGAGAGAGAAAGGGGTGAGAGAGAAAAAGAGGGAAGGAGAGAGCTGGTGGGCTGCAGCGGAGCTCTGGTGGCGGCTGGCGCGCAGCGTGTTTGCTGCTGCCAAAAGCAGGAGAGACAGTGAGCGTCGGAGAGTCTTCTCCTGGTAATCTGTGATGACACTCTCTGGGTAGAGCCTCCTCGGTCTCCCTCAAGACCCCTCGCTCACAGTCTCTAATGTATGCATGACACACAAGGTGCCTCTTCCACAGGCTTTTAATTGGACTGCGACGCAAGGCATGTAACTCCAGGCTGCCCCCCCCCACCACCACCACCTCTCCCATTTTCTTGCCCGTCTCTCTTTTTTACTTGAGATTTGAAACACTCACCTTCTGCCAGCCAAGTCTCCTGCAGCTGACTGAGGTCCTGGAAGAGCTCTGAAGGTAGAAACGGCAAATTAAAAGGAGAAAAAAACCAAAGCCAAAGAGAAGTGTCAGAAACAACTGGGTTCATTGTGACTGGTTGATATGCTGCTGGAACTCAGTGTGTGCAGCTAATAACAAGTCAATTTGTGTCTCTGACCACTGACAGAGGCTTGTGAGGATCATCACAGGCCGCTGTGCTGTAATTGAGATTCTGTAGTTAGCAGCGCAGGTGGCCACGAGCCAATTGAATTTGGCTAAATGTTTAGAAGCCGTGAAATTAACTTCTCCCTCCGTCCTGCACCTACCTTCAGTGTCCACAGCCAGGTCGGACTTAATGAATTTTCTTTTTCTGTTGTTTGCTGGACTCTCATAGCAAGATGTCTTCTCTTCCAGGTTCTGGGGGAAAAAAAAAAGATTGTTCTTCCTTTTCCGATCAAAAGCAGAGGCTCCAGTACAAGTGCAACTGAATGGGCCTTTCATTAAAGCTAGACTTAGTTGTATGTGAAAGGGAAACAAGCTGTCTAGTACGAAAAAAAAAAAAAAACATAATCACAATTATTTGTATTTTGGTCATTTCTGAAATCATGAATATTCAGCCATTGCATTAGAAAAATTCAATGGCTGAATATTGCATATTTAATAAATGTCTCTAAAACTGCAATGAAAATGCAGCAAAAACTGTCACATCAAACAGACTGAAAGAAAGCTGCAGCAACCAGTACAATCTATCACTATGCTTTCATTGTAAAGGTTGGAAAAACCTTTAGTTTGTTGTGGAAAACATGTATTCGTAAGATCATATTCACATATTTCTAAATAAATTCAACAATATTTCACTTTTAGATTACCACATTGCAGAAGTCATGGGTGAACACGAATGTGGCAAAATTAGTTCAATAATTGTTTTTTTTCTAGACTATCATATTTTTTGTGATCATTTGGAGCTGAACTTAAAACTGAAATAAAAATGTGATTACTATTTAGCCATGTCTGTGTTGCACTATGCACTATTTAACAATCCTATTTAAATAAAAATGAAAAGTTTGAAATTTGAAAAGAAAAGTTTGATTCATGATAAATTATACAGCAGACATAAAGATTCTAAATCTAATTTAAATTGTTAATAAAAGACGCTCAAATCTAGTTGATAGGGCATTTATTAACTGAGTTTGAACTAATGGGAACAGGAAAGCCTGTTTATTATAAACTTTGTTTAAGGGGAGGTAGTGAATACTTACTTTGGAGTTATAATAAGGCACTTGCTGATCGTGATTTCCATCCATTCTCCACGATCTCCAGTCTGCAAAGTTCCCCTCTCCTTTCAAACGCTTGAAGTAAAAGCACAGAAACAAAAAGGAAGAACTAGTGACATTATTGTATCAGTTCCATTCTCAAATGCCATTTCGCCTCAGATTGTCCAATACCCCGCTGTTGCTACCAAGTAAAGTTATCAATCAGACATGATTCGCGGATAAAAGAGCGCACGGAGCTAGAGGGCGCATGAAAAAGTCTCCTTGTTAATTCAGTATAAACTTCCAGCTGCTGACAAGCTCTGCAGGTAGTGAGGAGCTGAATCTGCACTCACCTTGCCCCTTTGCGTCGTTTTCATCCGCGCACAGAAAGCCACGGAGCGGCCGGCAGGAGCTGCACCAGTCCCGGCTACTGTCTGCGCTTCTCCCCGCTCGCTGAGCTTCTTTCTGGCGGCTTGGCATCGCCTCCCGGGGCCTCCCATGGAAACAAGCCGCGCTCCGCTTCCTATTGGTTGTCAATGTCTTTCAGTGGAACAGATAGCTGCTGGCAGTCAATCACGCCCGTCTGCAGGCGGTTTGCACGGTTAGACTCGGTATCAGTAAGTGTGGCCTTTCAGATTATCTATAATAACTTTGCACCGTAGTTTGATAATATTTAAAAACACTCAGGCAAAGTGCACCTGCACCCCCCTCTCCTCTCCTCTCACACACAGTTCTGTCTTCATCTCCTCCTGGGCTCTATTCACATACAGTGTGTACACACAAACACACCACTCACTTCTCTGCCCGGTCAAGTTTGTGACCATGGTAACGGTGTTTTGAAGAGCTTCCAGAGGGACTTGCTTAAGCGCCAGCTCTTCCCTATCATGTAAAGGGATACATTGTTGAGAGCTTCGCAGACCTACTGAAGGCACTGACCTGGAAGTAACACGCAGGTCACCGGCAAAAACTCTTCTAGGAAACTCAGCAGGATGATTTCTCACACGTATGGGCGATTTCGGTTCAAATGTTCTGCATTAATAAAACTGCCTTACAATAGTACATTGTTCTTAACATTTAAGCAGCTTCTGACTCTAAAATAATGCAACTCTAATTGGCTTTTTATTTATTTATTTATTTATTTTTTTGCGAGTTAACACACAAAAAACAGTCGGTGGTGGTTCTTGGAAGAATGGCATCCTGGGCGAGCCCCTCCCACTACCCCCAGACGATCAAATGAGAGGAAATCTTCTCAGTTCTGGGCCAGAATAAAATTCAGTGCACAAAGCTAGTCTCCCTATTCTCAGCAGCATGTAAGGGATAACAACTCCCTACAGACTGCACATGCATGGAATAAGAGAAAAGTTGTTGTTTTAAGCACAAATGACAAATGTTTTATTCTTTTATCTGTTGCTTGTGCGCATCTTCTTTTTAATGCCGTCCTAGGTAGCTGCCTATACGACCCACATCAAAAACTTTAAAACATTTAAATCAATGACTTATGATAGTTTAAAACTGCTACCCTGCTAATGAAATAATAAAACCATAAAAAGTTGTTTTTTTAATCTACAGTGCAAACACTAACCTTTGAATATACAGAACAAGTAAGATTTGGTTTCAGTTTTGTAATTTTTGTTTCTATCCTAATCTTTAACAATTCTAAAGCTAATAAATTGAAAAAAAATTGTAAGCTTTCTGACCCTAGTATGCCCACAGCTTCCAACACTAATACAATGATCTGAAAACAAAACAAGAGACAAATAGCCAAATGTAAAGCTTATGCAGGATTTTAAACTCCTTGTCCTTTCAGGAAAGAAGTCATTTTGGTAACTTTTATCATGTCCTTGTTATATTATCTCTGTAAAACACATAGATTTATCTTGCTTAAATATAAATGGTGCATTATGATTATTTTCCCTTAAAGATTAGAAATATAACAAATGGAATACTGAAAGTTTATTTTTATATTTATTGGAGTGTTTATTTAATGTGTTAGTTGTTTTCCAATATAAGCTAAATGTTACAAAATAATGCTAATATTTCTTATTACTGTCTTACTGCCCAAAATAACGCAAGCAGTCATTGAAAAAAAGCTAATGAATGCATTTTTACATTGTAAAATACTTTTTCGTCCTTTTTAGGTTATTTTGCAGCAACGCCAGTAAACATCCAGTTGAACCAGTACTGGACAGTTTGAGGTGAAATCCCTGAAAGTGAAGTTTACCATTCTGAGAAACTCTTGACTGAAAGCTGGACATATCGGAAGCCAGTAGTGCTCACGCTGGTGCCATCTTGGATCCAGGCAGGGTTCCATTACCAGGCAGGTGAAACTGATGTGAAGTGAAGCGTGGTGTCATTCCTGCTGAACTCCACCAAGGATGGAGAAGTGCAGGTCAAGTGCTGCTGCCCACCCATCTGACTCTGAGAAGTGGCCTGTGTCTCTAAACAAATGATCGTCAGAGAATGCAGATCATAGCAGAATTACCAGAAAAACAGCAATAAACCTTGAATGTGAATTACCCTCTGTATTAATGGTGCAGTAAAAATAAACTTGCTTGTCTTGGTCTGGATGTGGACCAAATTACGTCCTATGAGTATGTCTTCCGAGTTCCTAACTTCTTTGTCCCATATTTTTGCAAAGTCAAAAATGAAATTAAGTATTAAGGCAAAGTCCACATTCTATCTTAAAACAAATGTTCTTCTATTGTTTTGCATTAAATGAAATGCAAAACAAATTGTACTTTTACTGTATGCACAACAAGATACAGACATATCACCACCAGAACGTGATCAAACAAGTAAAGCCTTTAATTGTTTCTTTCAGTTTCCTCAGTCAGAACTGGTGGATGCAACAACACGGCGCAAGCGCCACAGTAAAACAGGAAGCGGAAAAATAATCCATACTGTGTACAAAAATACAACCTCACTGTACAAATGCTGCACTTTACAAAGCACGGAAAAAACTAGGGAGACTCGGATCTTAGTCTCCACATCACGGATGGCACTTTTAAAGAAACAGCCAGCCTAACAATCATTCTCAGAAAACATGCAGAAGTGCACTTTAAAAAAACACTGTTCTAATTTGTAAAACATTTAAAAAAGATGAAAAGTTTATGCTTATGGTGATGAAGTGAAGGCAGTACAAATACGCAGAAATAAATCACTACCAGTGCCAACGAATGTGCTTTTAAGGGTTAAATGGCACATAGGAGGGACAATAAAAATGCCTCTGGAAAACTGTAAATATTAAGATAAATTAATGCACAATAGATACTATAAGTCTATTTATTTTGAGACCGTGGTGTTTAATGTTTGCTTCCAAGAGCACCGAACAGGTTGTTTTGAATTTTTAGTACTTGACTGCAGTAAAATATAACATTTAATTGTTGTTTGTTCTTTAATTGTTCTAGTGTGACACGTTTCTACCAGAAATTTATTCATCCCACAGGTAAGGAGTGATAAAATTGGTAATCAGGTGATCAGTGCTTCAAAATTGTGAAATTGTTGCTTTTTCATGCAACAGCAAATGTGCACAGAGTAGGTAAAACTACCTGGAAGTCTCCCATGCAGCTTATAACAAAATGGGTCATGCATGTTTTATGAACAATTAATAAATGTTTCCAAAATTTTCCACTTAAAGTGCAGCAACAAAACTGATCAAATCGTGACAGGGATAAGACTGCAAAGTAATCTCTGTCTCTGAAGCATCCATGAGTGAAATACAGAGGAGAAACTCGAGCTCACACTAAACAACTTAAAATCGGCTGCAAAATCCACTAACGCCAGCTCTGGCAGCAGCAACCTTTTTTAATCCCCATCATGCATCAGGTGTGTGCAAAAATACAGAAAGACAGCATAAATAGCAAAACATGATTAAATTAATAAATACATAATTTATCTGTTTGGTTGTTTAAATTGGCACAGAGCACAACAGCAAAAAATAAAATCTTTTTTTTTTTTTTTTTTTTTTACAGAAAATAGAGCAAGAACAGAGGTGGATTTCCAGAAATAACTTCGGTATTTTTGGAGCTCACTGAAGATCAAACTGCCTCCTCCGATCACAGCTTATTTTGGATTCAATGAGGACAATCTCAGAAACATCTTCATGCTGCAGGCAACACTAACCGAACCTACAGTGTGCTACTGGGCGCTGGGCTATGAAAGAGGCTAGTCCACTTTCTTAAATGGACCACAGGGTCTTGATGAAACTTGCCCACAGCTGCTCTGTAGGAGCTTGAGAGGACTCAAATCTGTCCCACAATGATGGTTTAGTCTTTGCTTTCAGAGCGTGTTCGTCTGAGGATTGAAGAGAAAAAGCTCCGGCCCTGTGGCATTCCCATCAGCATGTGAGCCTGGTTCTTGTGGACAATCTGAATCTGCAGTAAGAGAGAAACACAAGTTCATCATTTAATTTGGAATGCAGTCTGCATGGTCTTTTGCAAAACCGTACTTAAGCCCTTCAGCTATGTTCTCTAAAACACACTGAAATGCACTTTAATCCACTGTTCCTAAGAGTTTACTAAAGGGTTATATATATAGATATCTATCTATCTATCTATCTATATATATATAGATATATATATATATATATCTATATATATATAGACATTTTCAAATAACAGTATAAATGGCAATTTGCAGAAAGTCTTACAGTGTTTTAACTACAGACAACAGGACTAATAAGTGATGCTTTACAGTGAATTTCAACTTGTCTTTTAAACCCAATTACTTATCTTAATATATAATGATGGTTCAACCAATACTTCATTTCATACACTGTCATCTACATGCAGAGTTGAATTCAGTAATGCATGACTAACAGAAGCAATCTCCCATATGGCTTTTTTGTCAAATGGCTTATAAATGTACATCTGTAATCTTTAATATAACAGTTTGAGAATCTCAGGAATGTATGGCTCTGACATCAAATGGTAACCGATGTGCATCATAACTTAGAATAAAATGTTGGCCTTATAGACCCACAATGTCTGAATTAGGAATGATGCTATGATTTTAGGAAATTTTTGATACATAAACTCACATCAACCATCAAGGGTTGTCAGATAGAGCACATCATTAAATCGTTTCCATCTGCATTCAAAGGAGCACATTACCTTCAAAGGAGAGCTCTGCCATTTAATATTCTTGAACTTTGACAGTTATGGGCTTTTATAGACTCACTTTCATCGTTGAACAAAAACTTAACACTTATGATTTTTCTTAAGATACATAAGATAACCTTTTGATGCAAGACACTGGCCACAAAAAAGAAGGAATGATCAGAAGGAAGAATAAAGTAATAAAGTTCCATTAGATTAAAGCTGCAACATTAAAGATTTAAAATATCAGAGCACTGATTTCAAAACAAGGTGGCTTTAAGTAAAATCATCTAAACAGTAGTAAAACATAGTTGCTTTGACCAGAATCAAGTCTGCAAAAAAGCAACAATTTATATGTGTCACAGTTATTTCAGACCAAGTTCTGAAAAACCGTAATACATGTTGTATGTGGCGTCAAAATGCAAATGAACTGATGGTGTGACTATGTCAGGCGTGCAGAGGAACTGAGGTGTGTTTGAATGGTTGCTGTTGTTTCTAATAATTAGTGACATCCTATCTGAACTGAGATGTTTTTTAAAGTATTTTACAGGTTGATGGAATAAAGTCACCTCTGCTGTTTATTTGTGGTACACTTTTAATAAAGGTGTTAGACAACTAAAAATGAAACTAAACACAAACTGATAAGTCAGACAGACGTTTTCAAGAGAAACTTTAAGGTACAGCCAGTATGGTTTGGCTGCAACTTTTTCTTGTACAAATTTCTATAGTAGACTTAACAATAATTAAAATATTTCATAAGCATCAAAGAGTTTTTCCAGCAAATGCATCACATTTATGTGAAAAGTCAGTATTCACAGTATTGACCCTTCTTTATAACTTCTGTTATTCTCTCTGACATACTGGATGCCAACTTCTGCGTCAAATCCTGACTCATGGTTCTTCTGTGTATATGTTACACTCACTGGAGAACCAATCGCCACAGTGAGCGTGCACTGGTGGCAACACCATTCTGTAGCATGGTCCTCAGGAGGAGATGGTCCTCAAGGTGGCAAGACCTTGTTGGTTACCCTGAAGCATCTTTGCTGCAGCTGCAACAATCTTTGCAGCACTTTCCAGCATGTGAGGCCATTTTTATGCAAAATGTTTTTGGCTGCACGCCAGTGATAACTCAGGAAGGCAACAATGTCAAGCACATCTGCTCCTCTTAACAGAAATCGGTTTCCTGTTATTGACTGATTCACAGAATGATTAGAGCTAGACTCTGTTATAGCCTCACCGGTGACTTCACATTTTCTTTATTGAAATAGTCCTACTTTCCATTTAAAGTTTTGCAGTAAAAACCTTAACATGTAATGACTTACAGTGCAGGGAGTCTGCATCCAAGGTTCGCCGTCAATCTGCATTGGGAGGGATTTAGTAGTTCTGTAGGTCATAAACAAGGTTATGAACACAATACAGTAAAATTACAGGGAAAACAAACCAACCAGAAAATCAACCAGGTTATCCAGGCATGCTTTTTAAATAACAATCAAATGTAAAGAGTGCCTGAAATGTTTTGGTACTTCTGGTAAAGATGTGTAAAAAGCCTCAAAATTAATTTATCTTTTATTGCAATAGCATAATCTCATGCTGAACAAAACAATAAAAAATAAACCTTTTCATTACAAATCTAATTTTATAAAAGCACTTGTGCCACAATTATCAGTGCTCCTAAAAACACATATAAAATAAATGTACGTGAAGCATTTGTTTGGTTAAAATTTACTTTTTTAAGCGTCTGGGAACTTTTAACTACAAATCCATGTCTTACTGTTTGCATGGGGTATACATATGATGTGATACAAAGACCTGTTATTTTTTAGCAAGCCATTCACATAAGACAGGTGTGTGTTGATCTTCATACATCAGAAATTAGCAAAAAGAAAATATCTACTCTCTTACACTTAAATAAAGCTGTTACTTAAATTAACTTGTGAGTTATGCATTCACAGCAATAACTTAAATGACCAGATCAACAGAGAAATGGTTCTCCATACTCAAAATCAACCTTCTTCCACAACCATCTCAGTCCCCAGACATAAATGCAATTGAAAACATGTGTGATGAGCTGAGAAGAAGAGAAGATTAGAGAGGACCATGGACTTTGGACTCACTGTACAAGGGACTTCCTGGACTTCCTCTGTGCAAAGAGGAATGATCAAACATCCCGCTCTCTGTCTGCTCCATATTGTGAAATGTTATATTAAGTGCTGACATACTGGCAAACGGAGGTTGTACAAAGTATTATCATAAAATGGTTCCAATAATTTTAACACATAATTCCTATTGGAATTTTTTCGGCATTGACTAAATGTACTCAAATTAAAGGTTTGAGTTTGCTGTGTGAGATCATGCTACTGCAAAATAAATAAATAAATATATAAAGAAAAAATAAAAGATAAATACTTTAAGGCTTTTTACACATCTTTACTGTAGAGAGTGCTGTATTTTTTCCTGAATGGAAAGTGTTCTTTGTGTGAAAGACTGACCTGATGGTTACAGAAGAGCACTGGGCCAGCCTTCTTCCAGCGCTCTTCAGGCCCGTGTAGATCTGACCCATCTCCATGGCTCCTTCAAGCCCCACCACCTCCAGAAACTGGTCAGACAGGTCTAAGACAAAATTAAAATCACAATAGAAATAAAAACCAATTAGATGTTCTCAGTCAGTCAGTCATTTTCCACCGCTTATTCCATAGTGGGTCGCGGGGAAGCTGGTGCCTATCTCCAGCAGTCTATGGGCGAGAGGCGGGGTACACCCTGGACAGATCACCAGTCCATCGCAGGGCAACACACAAACAACCATGCACACACTCATTCACACACCTAATTTAGAGTGACCAATTAACCTAACAGGCATGTCTTTGGACTGTGGGAGGAAGCCGGAGTACCCGGTGAGAACCCACGCATGCATGGGGAGAACATGCAAACTCCATGCAGAAAGACCCCCGGCCGGGAATCGAGCCCAGGACCTTCTTGCTGCAAGGCAACAGTGCTACCAACTGCGCCACCGTGCAGCCAATTAGATGTTCTATCACTTTTAAAATGTAATTTTAAATGAAGTTCAGGGGAAGAGTTTTTCATTGCTTTTTGAATGTTAAATGTTATGTGGATATCTTTGTGAAGTGCCTGGAGACGACATGTGTTGTGAATTGGCGCTATACAAATAAAACTGAATTGAAATGAATATCTTGCAAACTGTTTTCCACAAATATATGCAGAACATATCTTTATTGTTATATTCAGTTGATGTTATTTCAAACATAAGAAAGAGGAAAGGACAGAGTACTGTTGAAACAAATGCAGTAAGGAAGTGAGGGAGAAGCAGGCGAAGGTTTATAAAAGTAATAAAGTTGTGTTCCTCACTACAGGTTTTTACTTCCGAAACACATAATATTCACAGTTTCAAATGAAAAAAGGAAAAGAAGCAACAAGCCACAAACACAACAGCAATTAATTAGATTGCACCGGCAATGCAGAGTAATCTTGTGATAATATAATTATTAATTTCAATGCTGTTTTTCTGCTATGAGCATTGATTTTGACCCTGCTGGAAGCTCAGCGTCATGCAGGGCCCATCTGTTCCAGGGGCCCGCTCTGTCTGTCGACTCGTCCCTTCACAGATTAAGAAGCTGCTGCAGCACTGCTGAGAGCATCCAGATACTAATTGAAAAAAAGACCCATTTTTAGGCGCTCAGTGCATGAGGGCGCGTTAGCTCGCTGTCAGCTGTGGAGCTTGGTGGCTGTCGTGTTTATGGGAGTCGGGTTAGTTTCCTGAGAGAGTGTCGCAGCTGATGTTGCTGTTCGGTTTGATATGTTGTTTCTGCTGCCAAGCTCCGGTGTCCAGCTGTCACCATGGTGATGGACACGCGTCTTCCCCTATCTGAGAGTGGAGCTGTGAGTGCAGAACTTTCTAGGGTCAGAGTGGAAGAGTCTGTGTATACACACAGACCACGGCAGGTTGACCTTCTGGCTATGGGCTTTAAGGCTGATCCTCCCACTGTGATTTTTCATGCTGATGCAAACAGCTGACACACACACACACTCTCTTACACGCACTCTCTCTCTCACACACACACACACACACACACACACACATGCTGAAATGTATGATGGAAGCATCACCATGTCAATGGGAACTACTTGTTGCCCTGGGCTACAAAGATCCAGCTACCCTGGAGGGCATTTTATAGGAGAAACATAGACACCACTTTAAAATGTCAGAAGCAACCACAAATACATGTTTAGGCCATTCTTGGTGTAATTATACACCTGTAATTATAAACATCCATAACTGATTTTTAGCAAAAAGGTTTATCTACTCAAGCACATTAGTTATTAGGAATCACTATTCATTTACTCAAATTATATATTATCCATCTAGTCATCAGCAGCTGGCTGCAACGCACACAAAATTTCCTTGCTTTTGCTTTTTTCACCCCTCAGTATCGTAGATCATTAGATTAATTTCAATATCAGACTAAGATAACCTGGAGAGATGATCATGAATGAACGTCTGAAGGGGCAAAAATAAAACAGCACTGTGGCTTTAATCCCAGGCAGCGAGAGTGATTAGAGACGGCATTCTTGTCACTGTTGAACAGTCGGTGGCTGCTCTGACACATGTGGAGCGACGGGCTGGGGGCTAAAAGACAGGCAGTGACGAAGTGGAGTGAAGCAGGACCAGATCAGCTGAACGTAAACCTGAAGAGGAATGGAGGGATGAAGAGGGAGGAAAGATGCGAGAGGGGGGTGATCCTCCAACAAAAGCTTCATGAGGGGTGTCAGGGGGGATCACTCCTCGACGTCAACCCCTTCCACCCACACATGAGCCCTCCCTTTCTACTTCCCCCTCTTTTGCAAAACCTCAGTCCCATTCTAAATAATTCACTCTGCAGCCATTCCCTTCCACCTGAGGGGCTTGTCTCCTGGCGTCACCAGTGGGACGATTTAACAGCTCCCGAAAGGTCAGGTTTTATTTATTTATTTATTTATTTTTAGCCACCCACCGGTCGCCAATACGCACACACTCACATATACATGCGCACACACTGTCACCAAATAAAATCCCTCCCAACAGTTTGATCTGTGGATAGTGCTCGTCGGGTCCCCCATGAGCCAAGGCACTCCTTTGTTTGCCTATAAATACGGCGTTCTCTTGATCTGACAAGTTAGGCCGCTCTCCTTGAGGGCACCTTCCACAAGGGCATCCATTCTCACATATGAAGCACAAGTGGATAAACACATACATCAATAGCCCGAGACAGAGTCAAATAAACACAGCTTTGAACGCAGAGCAAATACAGACTCCTCACTCTCGCTAAGAGCCTTCCCAGGTTAGGACTCCTCAAACACTGAAATGATTGATTTCTATTCAAGATTTAATGGAGTGTTCATTGTTGCAAGGTTGGGCCTTGAGTTGATCAAACCATATAAACAATACGAAGCATCCTAACATGTGAGCTGTTAGATTGTGTAAGTACAGTGCCTTGAAAAACTGTTCAAACCCCTAAATCTTTTTAAAATTTTGTCACGTTACAACTACAAACTTCAATGTATTTTATTGGGGGTTTAGAGGATAGATTAGGACAAAGTATAATCGTAGAGAGGAAAGAAGAGGATATATGATTTTCAAACTTTTATGGGAAATAAAAACTCCAACATGTGAACAAACAACATCACGAAGACAAAGGAACACAGCAGACAGGTCAGAGATAAAGTTGTGGAGAAGCACAATTAAATCATAAAATAATATTCCTAGCTTCGAACACAGCTGCAAACCTAACAGGAGATGGCTGAGCAAAGAGAGTCTTAATCAGAAAAACAGGCAAGAGGCCAAAGATCCACAGCTCAGGTTGGGGAATATTTTGACAGATCGACAAGTAACTCCATGAATCTGGGCTTCTTGGAAGATTGACAAGAAAAAAAACATTTTTGGAAGAAAGTAGTGAGAGGTCTTGTTTGCAGTTTGCCAGAAGGCATGTGTGGGACACAGCAAATATCTGGAAGAAAGTGCTTTGGTCAGATTAGATTAAACCTGAAGCTGTTTGCCTAAATTCAAATTGATATACAGTATGTATCTAAAAAAGAATTATCATCTAGATGTGCAACAGTGGTAGAGATCTACCTCAAAAGACTTGCAGCTGTAATTATAGCTAAAGGTAGTTTACAGTGTTTTTAATATTTTTATTTGTAAAAAAAATTTTAGAAGCTGTGTTTCATTTTCCTTTCACTTCACAGCTATGCACTACTTTGTGTTTGTCTGTCACACAAAATCTTATTAAAATACTAGTGGGTGTCTACAAACGCTACCACAAAATGTGCAATAGTTCAAGGGTCACGAACAGTTTTGTAAAGCATTCTATACATTTCCTGTTTCATTAGACTCTGCTATGATTTGGAGCCCTTTTGGTTTGTTTTGTAAGCTTTTCCAAAACCGCCTAACCAATAATATGTTAGTTGATTAGGTGCCGCTGCTGTTATTTTAGAGCAAATCTAAAATGCAAATATTTTAACAAGCTCTTGTTAAACCACAGAAATAATTAAAAAAAACATGTATCCTTAAACTCAATACACAACAAACAAAGAATAAGAATAAAGCTTCACAGGCATCTTCACAGAGATCTGTTTCTATACCAATCATGTTCTGACCAGTGAAGTCTCACAAGGGATCACCTGCAGCCGTGTCTGGAGAGACTCACTGGCTTTTCAGCACTGATTTTAACATCCACTTCATCCCCACAACCAAATACACCCTGCTCACCAGGAAGCCTTTATAACATAGTGCACATCACTTTCACACCAGCAGTCAGATATGAAAACAAAACAAATAGCAGCATGCAAATATAACACTGTGACAAATATTCTGGTTTAATTGAGACAATTAAAAAGAAAAACATTTTTTTAAAAGTACAATGAATCCCTCACTTGACCTCTGTTGCACTGACAGTCATGTCAAGACTGCCAGAGAGATGGAAAATTGAATGCAATGCATAAACTATGGGATTATATGCAGGATTGTTTGGTCCCGCCTCCTACAGTGGTGATATAAAGCTACAAACTTTATTTTTATTGATATGTGTAATTGATTGTTTCGAAAACAGGGACACACAATTTAAGTCAAAATTGTGTAGAGAAATCACTCAAACCTCCTTTTTAAATGAGAGTTGACAAACACCATTATCACCACTTATTAGACTGAGTTAAAGGCTGTGCACATCAGGTAACATCTGACAGTCGCCAGTTCAGGCACAAAGGATGCCTTGTGGATAAATCATAAACAGCAGTTGACAGAGTTTCATTGGGGCTCCATTTTGCTTATGCAGGTGGCCGTATTGTGTGATTGCCTGGCTTTTGGAGTGTACAGATGTCACGGTGGCCCAGTGTTGGAACCAATGGATACATGAGAGCACTTAAACACATCATGTGATCCTGCATCATGCTTGTTAAGAGTAGATCCCAAATAAAGGGTCAACAACATCTTTAAAGCATGTTTAAAAATATAAAGTCATTTCATCTTCACACTGACCATCAAAGTAACCACGAACTGATGTTTGACTTCACTATCAAAATCTTGGTTAAAATGTGACATTTCCCATTAGGTCACAGCCCTAAGGTAATCTTTTGAAGTACCTTTCTGTAGAGAAAAAGCAACTTTTGGATAAATGAGCTCATGATATGCCTGGTTAGTGTTTTGGGTTGGTTGCTACATTTTTCATAACTAATAACTAATTTAACAACAATCAGACCACAAAATATTTGAATAAAAACCTAAATGACTCTTTCCCTCCTTCACTCCTTCAGGTGATTCCGGCCATTTCACCATCTACCACAGAGTAGCTGACTCATTCTGTTTGTTCATTCATATGTTCTCGTTGATGGGTTTCCTTTTGACGTAAATGGATTCAAGGGTTTGCCCAACACCTCACTCAGTCCACTCCCATTAACTGAGCCTGTCCACTGCCGCCTACACAGAGCATTAATACTCGAGTGACAGTTCCACACAGTGACATGATTGTACCTTTTCTTTGCAAACAAAACCTTCTGGCTGTGATTCACCTTGTCATGGGTGAAATATTAATGAACAATGGAAAAGTTTAGCTAAAAGTTTAGTCTTTGATCTATTTGAAAGGAGCAAGGACACAAACTGAGTCTAAAGGAGGCTACTGGGAATAGAGAGTCCTAAACCCTAAAGCAGGGACCAAAAACAATTTAGCTCCTCTGCCACCAAAAGAAGTGACTTTTATTTATTTCAGATTTGTGTTTAAATTTGGGTCATAGTGAGCCATTTACAGGCAGGCGATTCAGAATTTAACTCACAAACCTTGAAGACAATTAAATGAATTGCGCTCCCAAAGCTACCTTGAACAGCAAACATGAGCTCTTTGGGGTCAACCACTGGGGTCCGTTTTTCTTGATTCTTCTTCCCCGTCTTGCGCTGACCCCTCCTCTTCCTGCTTTCGCCCCAAAGATTGGAGCCTCCATGCATACTAGGAATGTTGAGAATTGCAATGCCCTCTAAGGAGATGCTGCTCAGGTCTAGAGTGACACCATCACACTGTTACACATGAGAAGGAAAACAGAGGGAAAGATGAAATTGGGTTGACAGCATATTCCATATAACTGTTTACTTCTTATAAATGTGGCAATAAAAAAATACTTCCTAAAGGTGTTAAATTTCTCGCTTGACCGAAGTGGCCTATATAGCCAGTCAGACATGTTGGATTCAATATTACACAGTATGACAAGTTATAAAGCGTCATGTGATGTGGTAAAAATATTGTACAGAGGCAGTGGACTACATTGATTGAAACAGAGCAAAACTAACTTTGGCCTGTGCTTAGGAGGTATGCTAATGCTAATGCCAACATGCTAACCCTAACAATAGTCAGAATGCTAATGCTAACATTAGCCTACTAATATTGACATATACAAGACATTAGCTAACAATAGCATTTACAAGTTACTCCTGACATCAAAAAATTATTTCTAAAAATTAGCATCTAATAACTGATATTAGTATTATAATACTGACTGTCACACTAAAATGAGTAAAATACAATATATAATATATAATAAAATATATATTATATATTTATATATATATATATATATATATTATATAATTCCCCTATATATATATATATATAGGGGTTTTGGACAATGAAACTGAAACACCTGGTTTTAGCCCACAATAATTTTTTTAGTAATGGTGTAGGGCCTCTTTTGGCGGCCAATACAGCGTCAATTCATCTTGGAATGACATATACAAGTTCTGCACAGTGGTCAGAGGGATTTTAAGGCCATTCTTCTTGCAGGATAGTGGCCAGGTCACTACTTGATACTGGTGGAGGAAACCGTTTGCTGACTCGCTCCTTCCAAAACACCCCAAAGTGGCTCAATAATATTTAGATCTGGTGACTGTGCCAGGCCATGGGAGATGTTTTAACTTCACTTTCATGTTTCATCACAAACAATCTTTTCACCAGTCTTGCTGTGTGTATTGGTTGCATTGTCATCCTGAATACACGGCACCGCCTTCAGGATACAATGTTTGGACCATTGGATGCACATGGTCCTCAAGAAGGGTTTAGGCGTAGTCCTTGGGCAGTGACGCGCCCCTCTAGCACAAGTATTGGGCCAAGGAATGCCATGATATGGCAGCCCAAAACGTCACTGATCCACCCCATGCTTCACTCTGGGCATGCAACAGTCTGGGTGGTACACTTCTTTGGGGCTTCTCCACACCGTACCTCTCCCCGGATGTGGGGAAACACAGTAAAGGTGGACTCATCAGAGAACAATACATGTTCACATTGTCCACAGCCCAAGATTTGCGCTCCTTGCACCATTGAAACCGACGTTTGGCATTTGGCATGAGTGACCAAAGGTTTGGGCTATAGCAGCCCGGCCGTGTATATTGACCCTGTGGAGCTCCCACGGACAGTTCTGGGGAAAACAGGAGAGTTGAGGTGCACATTTAATTCTGCCGTGATTTTGGGCAGCCGTGGTTTTATGTTTTTTTGGATACACATCCGGTTAGCACCCAAATATCCCTTTCAGACAGCTTCCTCTTGCGTCCACAGTTAATCCTGTTGGATGTGGTTCGTCCTTCTTGGTGGTATGCTGACATTACCCTGGATACCATGGCTCTTGATACATCACAAAGACTTGCTGTCTTGGTCACAGATGCGCCAGCAAGACATGCACCAACAATTTGTCCTCTTTTGAACTCTGGTATGTCACCCATAATGTTGTGTGCATTTCAATATTTTGAGCAAAACTGTGCTCTTACCCTGTTGATTGAACCTTCACACTCTGCTCTTACTGGTGCAATGTGCAATTAATGAAGACTGGCTACCAGGCTGGTCCAATTTAGCCATGTAACCTCCCACACTAAATTGACAGGTGTTTCAGTTTCATTGTCCAACCCCTGTATTTTCTTGTTTAATATATCCCTGTTGTATTTTTTTTACCAAACGGATTTCCCTGAGCCAGTTATTTTCATCTTTCGTATTTACATTCATTGGTCGCTGTATTGTATTTTCCCCCTCAACATGCAGCTGGAAATAAAGCCCAGTGAATATTATCAAAATTACTCATCATATTAAAAATCTTTTTAAAGTAAACTGTCATTCAAGGGTGATAACTGTCCTGATTAACAGTTTATTTATTTATTTCTTTATGCATTCTCAATTATGGCAGGACTGGTGCTCCATGTTTCTGTTAGAGCATTGTGTTAGTTGATACTTTTTTTCTAAAGTAACGAGGCATTTTTCCCAGGAAAAAGGGGTTTAGTTCTTCAGTACTTCATAAAATCCACATTTTGCTAGAAATCTATGAATTTGAATATTACATTTGAACAATTTGGCTATTTAATCTGCTTGAACATGCTGTAAGAACTTCAATGATTTAAGCTAAGGAAAGACCACAAAGTCTTTGTAACTGTCCTCTGCTCAGTCTAAAACCCTGTATCCTGCAGAGTGGATTTTAACACATTTGATCAGCTCTCATCTACTTACTAGCAGCTCAATAGTATTGCAGTTACTTATAGAGTGCTAATTGATGAAGACCTCTGCGCTGTGTGGATAGCTCTGTGAAGGTGGAAGATGAATTGTATAGACACCAGCTTCATTATCACTCAATATCACACACAGCAGGGTCATGTTGGGCTAATTACCTGAGTGTTGAACTCAGGATCTATGAAAAGCAGGCAGGGAGTTGCAGAGATAGCCCTCACACATCAACACATTTTCTGAAGATGAAACTAGCATATTTATGGAACAGAGGATGGCCAGAATATTCCTTAGCTGTGCAATCATTCCTACCTTAAGGCCAGTTTAATATTCCCATTAATGCAAAGAAAAGATTTGTATTTCATTTTAAAGAGTTCATAGAAATAAGATAAAAGCAAGTACTTTTAAATGTTTTTTCATTGCTTTTTGTTTGCTTTTTTAGTATGCCTCTGTAAGCAGAATGATTTACCTCAACCTCCAAGAAGTCATGGAGCTTCTTACATGTGGCCGAAAACGTCTCCGAAGTGCCGAACTCAAAGTACCACAGCTTATTCTTTGTTCTGAAAAAAAGAAAAGAAACTAGAACTGTAAAGGGATCAAGGATAAAAGGAAAAAGGAAACATAGGAGTGTTTTCTTCACATCAAAATCTAAAGCTTATGAATCCTGTCTGTAGTCTCTTATATGCTGAGCTTATAGTAAAAAAAAAAAACATATTGGTGCATCAGTGTTTGATTCCAACTTTAAAAAGAACAGCAGTTGTATCTGTGAAGCATAGAGTCATCACTCTAAAGGATGCATAATGTGTTTCATTAGTTACATATTGAGTCATAAGGATAAATCTAAAGGTAGTCAAGGGGCCTTTGAGTTAAACACACAGGGAAACCCCTGCTGACGAAGGCCCAACAATAAGGCAAAGGGAAGGAGGAGCACGAGAGTTTAATCTACCTGCCCCTCCAATTAACTGAGGACTGGGGTGCTGCACCCCGAGCTTCCTGCAGCAAACACTCCCAGCTGCTAATGCTGATGATCAATGACCTTGCAGGGGTGAGTCACCATCTGTCTACATGCTGCTATTATATTTTCTCATGACAACACCAATCAAAAGTCATTGAAATTGTATTTTATAGGACTTCAGGTGTTGTTATAATTTTCTCACACTCAACTTGTCTGTGCGAAAACGATTAGATCTTGAAGAACTAATGTCGAGTTTACAATAGAATGCTTTTTACACAATCATTCTACTATAAAGGATTTACAGTGTTTATCATATTTTTTGTAATGCAATGGATTAATGTAGCATTAAAAAGCTATCAATGCTTGACTCAAGATCACTTAGACCTCTAAATTTCACACCTTTTCCTATCTTGATATTTATTCTGGAATATTGAAAAATGCATGTTATGTGGGTCTACACATGAGAAAATAATGGGAATTCTGTGGAACATCAAAACCTGCCATGTCTTTGAAGTACAGTGCCTTGCAGAAGTGTTCACGCTCCTTGGCTTTTTGCCTATTTTGTTTCATTCCAACCTATAATTCAAATGTCTTTTAATGTCTTTTAATGTAAGATGCTAAGTTGGTAAAGTGAAATGAAGAAATATATTTTTTTTAAAAACACAAAAAAAAAGAAAGAAATGAAAGTTGTCCATATGTATCCACCCCCTTTGCTATGAAGCCCCAATAAACTTCTGGTGCAACCAATTACCTTCAAAAGTTACATAATTAGTGAAATAAAGTCCACCTGTGTGCAATCTAAGTGTCACATGATCTGTCAGTATTAACACACCTTTTCTTAAAGGCACTAGAGGCTGCAACACCACTAAGCAAGAGACATCGCACCATAGAGACGAAAGAGCTCTCCAAACAAATCAGATACAAAGTTGTTAAGAAGTACAAGTCAGGGCTGGGTTCTAAAAAATATCCAAACCATTGATGTTCCCCCTAAACACCATCAAATCCATCATCTTCAAATAGAAATCACATGGTACCATAACAAATCTGCCAAGAGAGGACCGCCCACCAAAACTCACAGACTGGGAAGGAGGGCATTAATCAGAAACTAGTCCATGCATTTGTTACTTCAAGGCTGGACTATTGTAATTCTTTACTATCAGGATGTCCACAAAATGCAGTTAAAAAAGCCTTCAGCTGATTCAAAATGCTGCCAGGCAAGAGTTTCTGATTGAAAATTAAAAACGAGAGATCATTTTCTCCTACTTTAGCCTCCCTTCATTGGCTCACCTGTTAAATCCAGAATAGAATTTTAAAATCTCCTCCTCACATATAAAGCCCTAATGATTTAGCTCCATCATACATCAGAGATCTGATTGTTCCATACGTTCCTAACAGAGCACTTCGTTCTCAGACTGCAGGTGTTTACTGGTGGTGTGTCCTAGAGTCTCTAGAAGTAGAATGGGAGGCCGATCCTTTAGTTTTATCAGGGCTCCTCTCCTGTGGAACCAGCTCCCAGTTTTAGTCCCGTGAGGCGGAACACTCCCTGTCTACTTTTAGGCTAGGCTTAAAACTTTCCTTTTGAAGCTTATAGTTAGGAGTGGCTTAGGTTATCCTGAGCTATCTCCCTTATTTTCCTCTGTCTTCTCCCCTTGTTTGGATTGAGTAAGGGGGAGTCGGTTAGGCCTAAACCGGCTCAGTTTATGGGTAGGTACAAACACAGACCCTCCATTTCTGCTACCTGTATGACCCCCTCTCTTTTTCCAATGGTTATGGTCAATCTGACAGAGAGAGGTATCCCAATCATGTGTGGTTTTTAGGTATAAGAATTGGCCATCAGTGGGCTCTAGATTTGGGACAAACTGTCTACTTTTAAGGCTAGGCTTAAAACTTTCCTTTTGATAAAGCTTATAGTTGGAGTGCTTAAAAAAAGGTTATCCTGAAGCTATCCTCCCTTCATTTACCTCCGTCTTCTTCTCTCCCTTGTTGGATGGGTAAGGGGAGTCAGGTTTTAGGCCTAAACCCGGCTCAGTTATGGTTGAGTGCAACACACCCTCCATTTCTGCTACCTGTATGACCCCTCTCTTTTCCAATAGTTATCATCAGCCTGACAGAGAGAGGGTATCCCAAATTGTTTGGATTTTAGTATACACAATGACCATCAGTGGGCTCTAGATGGACAAACTGTCTACTTTAAGGCTAGGCTTAAAACTTTCCTTTTGATAAAGCTTATTGTAGAGTGGCTTAGGGTTTCCTGAGCTATCCTCTGTAGTTATGCTGCTATACGGCCTCAGGCTGCTGGAGGACATAATGACCAAGCTTTCTACCTCTTCGCTACTTTCTCCCACTACTCTTCAATTTTGTATTATTTGCTGTGTATCTCTCAGCTTTTAACTTTGTTCTCTTTCAGGGGGTCTTTCTCTTCCTAGAAGCTACTCCTGGCCTGACTCTGTGTCTACCTGTAACACCTTTCTGGAGAGGGGAAATCCCCAAGCTTCTGCGGCAACAACTAAAGCCCCCCCCTCTACCGATGATCCACACGGCCCTGTCTTTCAGTGTTTAAACCCCTTTCTCTCTCCTAGACATAGCTACTGACTGAGCTTTTACTGTAACTAACTCTATGTGCTCTCTTTTAAAACTCTAAACTTGAAAACGGCTCAGAGTTTTCTGTTTTCTTTCTTTCTAGGTGAAACGACTAAGGAGCTAATTTCATTAACATTTACCTTTTCCTTCCCATAGAAAGTACTCCTGGATCAGTGTTTTTTTTTTCTCTTTGTGTCTCTGCTCTGTTTTTCTCTAAACCCCAGTCGGTCGTGGCAGATGGGCCCCCCTCACACTGAGCCGGGGTTTTCCTGGAGGTTTCTTCCTGTTAAAACGGGAAGTTTTTCCTCTCCACTGTCGCTACATGCAATGCTCAGTATGAGGGGATTGCTGCAAGTCAGCGTGACTGTCCACTGTCTCTACATGCTCATCCGGGAGAAGTGAAGGCTCCAAGTCACTGACTGGATGCAATCTGCTGGGTTTCCTTAGATAGAAAAACTTTTTAATCCAATTTGAATAAATAACAGAATCTGACTGCAGTGTTCAATGATTAAGATTAATTGGAATGTATGTACCTGACTTTTGTGAAGTGCCTTGAGACGACATGTGTTGTGAATTGGTGCTATATAAATAAACTGAACTGAATTGAATTGAATTGAATTGTCCACAGTACCACAATAAGCTGTACACTCCTTAAAGCTGGGCTTTATGGAAGAGTGGCCAGAAAAAATTCATTACTCTCTGTTAAAAAAAGGAACCGACATTTTGAGTTTGCCAAAACGCATGTAGGCGACTCCCCAAATGTATGGGGGAAGGTGCTCTTGTCAGATGAGACTAAAATGGAACCTATACGCCTATCACCCCAAGAAATCCATCACCACAGGGAAACATTGTAGTGGCAGCATCATGCTGAGGGGATGTTGAGAGAAGGATGCATGGTGGTAAATACAAGCATATTCTTGAGCAAAACCTGTCAGTCTGTCTGTGATTGAGACTGGGATGGAGATTCACCTTCCAGCAGGACAGTGCAGCACACCGCTAAATCAACACACAAGTGGTTGAAAGGGAAACACTGAAATGTGTTAATTAATTTGAGAATCTGTGGTTAGACTTGAAAATTGCTGTTCACAAGCGAAAACCATCCAACATGAAGAAGATGGAGCAGTCTTGCCTTAAGGACAAGATCAAGATATGGCAAGTTCATAGAGACTTATCCTAGCTATTTTGCAACTGTAGTAAAAGCAAATGATGGCTGACTTTGGGGGGGGGGGTGAACAGTTATGCACGCTGAAGCTTTCTGTTATTTTGTCCTTACTGTAGAATTCAGTGTTTAGCTGCATGCCTCATGATGCAGATGAACACTGATGCCAAAGTCTTGTTTATTGTATCACCTGTAGTGTTGCAGGTACAGTATACTCGGTGTGTAGGAGTAAAAATCTGTGGCAGCCTGGTTTTGTTGATGATATATTTGTAAATGATAATTGGAATGGACTGACTGTATGTAGGACTTTTGTAGTTATTCTGACCAGTCAAGGCACTTTTCCCCAGCCTCACTCATTAGGGCCTCCAGAGCTATATTTACATGCACAAAATTTCACGATCGGATTGAAATTTTTTTAGAACTAAAAATAAAAAAATAATGGGATTGCACCGTTTATATGGGCACACAATCAATCAATCCGATCATGATGTGCGTTTATATGCACATGGCTTTATTCAGAATAGAACCACTGAGATGTGCAGTTATTAAATTTCCCTTAAAAACAACACAGAAAAATACAAAAACAAAAAATAGCAAACAAAGCAGTAGTACACCAGTTCGCTTGTCTTCTGAGCGGCGAGGATGCAATTGCACCAGGTTCTAATCAAGGTTGAGACATTACTGAACTCCCTACTTAAGCTACGGGCTCAGCAACACATGCTACTGGTCTATCTGCATTACAGGATGAGAGAGTAGAACGAAATAACCATCTTTCAAAGTTCTGTGATACTTCAAACTTTAGCGCTGCTGGTCCTCCCTCCACCAAAGACCAGAAACAAGTTGGGGCAACATGGGGTGCACATGCGCACTTAGGTCAGCTTGCCTCATTCAGAATAACTTGATCCTGTCAAGCATTTACATGCATGTCTATCAGATTGTCAATCGGCATAAATCACCCCTCTCAGTCAGATTACAATTCTATTCCAATCCTGCCGAATCCGATCAGAATATTCCGACTGACATGTTTACATGACACATCTTTAGTCCGATCAGCCATTTATTCTGATTACTTATGTCCATATACATGTAGCTAATGTCTGCTTTTGCAGCTGAGGCTCATGGTTCTAATAAGGGAAGAATATCTTTGTCAACTCATAGAAATCTTAATAATGTCTAGAGATGCAGGTGTGGACTTTGCTTCACTCCAGCTGGAGAACATTCCCACATGCAGGTTAACCACTCAGGACAAGAAACACAGTTTTAAAGAGTTTATTAAGAAGACGATGATTGGTATTTGGTTCTCTGTAGGGAAGACAGAGAAGGTTAGTTCCAAAGAGTTATGACTGAAGGAGATGTTTGGATAAGAGGATGATCTCAAGCTTGCTGTGTCTGCAGGATGTAGGTGCTTAAATGGAGAGGTTCCACTCTAGCTTGGAGGTGAGGTGTTTTGTGCTTTCAACAGGATTAGTGTTGTGGAGTGGCAGGTGAGTTCAGGAACGGACAGGTAGAGGACTCAGAGACGAAGGAGCTGCAGGAGACAACTGTGGAACTGAGGAGCTATCCAGGTGGTTCTTGTGGAAGATCAGAATGTGGCTTAATAAGGAACAGTTGACTGAGAAGTCTGAGGTATGTTTAGGTGAGTCTCTTCCTCTGATCCTCGGCTTAGTACGGTTTACCATTAGGTGACGTGTGGTTGTCAGACAGCTCCTTAAATACTCAGGTGGATTAGGAGATTGCATCCAGTTGTGACGGCAACAGTCTACCCAGAACACATCCTCAGGTGGAGGTCTGCAACTCTTACCATTTTACTTCAAGCATGCTCACACTCAAACGATGACACAGACTGCAATTAGGAAAAATGAGAATAAGTGCTCCAAGATTCAAATCTTCTATGAAGTTGAAGCCAGGAAATCCCAAGGACAATAGGAAATAAGAGGTGGAAAACACAAAAAAGACAGATATTCCCAAGGATTATCTGAGATAAGGAGTTCTGGCAGGATACAAAAAAATGTCCCTGTTTGCCACAATATAGGCACTCCCTTGATTCAATACTGCGTTAGGCATGTATGCCCAATCTGCATGGGCTCAGCCGTGACTCTGGGCTGAGGCATATAGTAGGAAGACCCTTCAGGTAAACCAGGAAGTGGATGACTTGATTGTTTTGAAACTGGATTTCTGCTTCGTTCTCTGGTTCTCTTTATAATTCAGTTACCTATTTAGATCGCCAACTAGATCAGTTCCTCCAGGGAGAATGTAAATCATATCTGGCTTCAGCCCACTTTAAAGTTGTCTTTTAACAGACCAGTAATATACTAGACTCGAAAAGGATCATCTGGGAAAGACTGTTGTAAATGAATGAAAATAAGTGAATATTATAGCAGAAAACCACCACTTCTTCCAATTTCCCCTGAAAAGTGGTCTGAGGTTGGAACAGAGGCAGGAATCTAGGAGACACCGGAGGAGACTGAGAAGGAATGGGAGACATGCTGAAGACTGAAGGAGGTGGAGCTGGAGGAAAAAGAAAGCTTGCTGTGCAAAGTCTGCATGAGACTGGTAAGTTGCTTAAGACAATAGTTAGTAAACTTTTGCTGTTTACTGAGACCTTTTAAAACTGACTCATGTTTCGACAGAATTGAGGTTTGTGCAAAGACTGTCTCTGAGGCTTCCTGCTGGGTGGACCTGGCCTGATGGTTCTGTCATGATCAGAGGAATTTTTTTTACCCAAATGCAGGAAAACCATTCAGGACAAGAATAACTGTTTTAAAGAGTTTATTGAGAAGATGATGATTGGTATTTAGTTTTCTGTAGGGAAGACAGTGGAAGTCAGTTCCAAAGAGTTATGACTGAAGGTGATGTTTGGATAAGAGGATGATCTCAAGCTTACTGTGTCTGCAGGATGGAGCTGCTCAAATGAAGAGGTTCCACTCTAGGTTGAAGGTGAGGTGCTTTGTGCTTATTATAGGATTAGTCTCGCAGTGTGGCAGGTAGAGGACTCGGAGATGAAGGAGCTGCGGGAGAAGGCCGCTGAACTGACAAGTTATTAAGGAGATTCTTGCGGATGATCTGAATGTGGCTTGGAATGTAACAGTTGATCTAAGAGTCTGAGGCACGATCAGGTGAGTGTCTTCTTCTGTTCTTTGGGTCAGTTGACCGTCAGGTGAAGAGTGGTCATCAGACAGCTTCTTAAATACTCAGGTAAGTAAAGGATTGCATCCAGGTGTGACTGCAAGACCCTACCTAGAACAAGCTCCCAGGTGGAAAATTTGGAAATCAAACAAAAACCTCCAACACGCCCACACTCTGACCTATGACATTTCCATAGAAGAGTGTTACACATGCTTTTAAACCATTGTGAATACAGTCATAATTGATTATTTTCTAATTTAACTTACTTTAATTTCTTTAATTATCTATTTATATAGATTATTTAAAAAATATTTAAAATACACATGTACACTTATTAAAAAAAAAAATTGGATCACATGCAGAAAGCTTCTACCTAATTAATCAGAACATTTTTTTCTCCTCGCTCATGATCTTATTTGAATTACTCCATAAAACAAGTTTAATCTTACCTTGTTAACTGTTGCTTTCTTTTAATGCAAAGCTGACCCAGGTTTTAATCTTTTACAGAGAAAGCAAATAGGCACAATGAAACCTACAACAGCGCAGATGCACAGAACTGAACAGTAAAAAATGGCTCTCTCTTACTCGGATTTAAAGCACTACAAGCAAAACGTATTAGTACACACAGAGCAGCAGTCATCGAACTATTGATTTCCTCATTAGGACTTTTGTCAGGACCATTTAGCCACTTTATAAATGAGCTTTCATTAGAGTACTTGCAAGGTAGCCCCACTCAGGGTTGATTTATAACGTGCAACATGGTCAATATCAGGGGGGATGGGGCAAACTAAAGTGGTTAAAGCCAGAGAGTGACAATGGACGTCAGCTCATCATCACTATAATCTTAGCAATCAAAAGAAAGACAGCAGAAGAGAAGAACACAGGCTGGAGCAGGTTTGCAAATAAACAAATGAGGGTGGCTACTCTGAAAAGCATATTCAAAGCTTGTGGTTCACAGCAAGAAGAAAGGCGGATACATTTCAAGCAGTGTTTGGCTTCCCTTGAAGCCTGCCTGATGCTTTCAAGGGCTGATTATGATATGATTATGGTAAATTCAATAGTTTTTAATTGCTGGTGGCTTTTATTAGTATGGTGTAGGGCCTCCTTTTGCGGCCAATACAGTGTCAATTCGTCTTGGGAATGACATATACAAGTCCTGCACAGTGGTCAGAGGGATTTTAAGCCATTCTTCTTGCAGGATAGTGGCCAGGTCACTACGTGATACTGGTGGAGGAAAATGTTTCCTGACTCGCTCCTCCAAAACACCCCAAAGTGGCTCAATAATATTTAGATCTGGTGACTGTGCAGGACATGGGAGATGTTCAACTTCACTTTCATGTTCATCAAACCAATCTTTCACCAGACTTGCTGCGTGTATTGGTGCATTGTCATCCTGATACACGGCACCGCCTTCAGGATACAATGTTTGAACCATTGGATACACATGGTCCTCAAGAATGGTTCAGTAGTCCTTGGCAGTGACACACCCATCTAGCACAAGTATTGGGCCAAGGGAATGCCATGATATGGCAGCCCAAACCATCAATAATCCACCCCCATGCTTCACTCTGGGCATGCAACAGTCTGGGTGGTACGCTTCTTTGAGGCTTCTCCACACCGTAACTCTCCCGGATTTGGGGAAAACAGTAAAGGTGGACTCATCAGAGAACAATACGTTTCACATTGTCCACAGCCCAAGATTTGCGCTCCTTGCACCATTGAAACCGACGTTTGGAATTGTCATGAGTGACCAAAGGTTTGGCTATAGCAGCCCGGCCGTGTATATTGACCCTGTGGAGCTCCCGACGGACAGTTCTGGTGGAAACAGGAGAGTTGAGGTGCACATTTAATTCTGCCATGATTTGGGCAGCCGTGGTTTTATGTTTTTTTTTGGATACAATCCGGGTTAGCCCGAACATCCCTTTCAGACAGCTTCCTCTTGCCTCAACAGTTAATCCTGTTGGATGTGGTTCGTCCTTCTTGGTCGTATGCTGACATTACCCTGGATACCGTGGCTCTTGATACATCACAAAGACTTGCTCTCTTGGTCACAGATGCGCCAGCAAGACATGCACCAACAATTTGTCCTCTTTTGAACTCTGGTATGTCACCCATAATGTTGTGTGCACTTCAGTATTTTGAGCAAAACTGTGCTCTTACCCTGCTAATTAAACCTTCACACCTCTGCTCTTACTGGTGCAATGTGCAATCAATGAAGACTGGCTACCAGGCTGGTCCAATTTAGCATGAAACCTCCCACACTAAAATGACAGGTGTTTCAGTTTCATTGCCCAACCCCTGTATATTATATATATATATATATATATATTATATATACTATATATATATATATATATATATATATATGTATATATAATTTCAATCTGAAAAGACTCACAAAGAGAAGGTTGACAATTAGAAAAGTTTTAATGATGTAAAATAACATAATTATCTTTGGCGCTCGGACCTCGGAGGAAGACATGAATTTTGAGAATTATATGAGCTAGGATGAACATTGTAAAGGTTATATTTAGAGATGTATTCCCCCTGATCCGACACTGGTGGTGGATTGGCGGCCAGGGAGCGAGGAAGCCAGGAGTAGATGGGAAGGAAGATGGTGGAGGTGGGGTGGAGGAGGGATGAGCTCAGCTGACAAGCGAGGAGGAACACAGTCAAAGGTCCTTTAAAAACAAGGCGTCGGAAGGTGATTGGATGATGAATCAGACGGACAGGATGCTGATTGGAAGCCCGGGAGACGCACAGGGAAGTCATTGGACGGTGAGACGGCGAGGGTGACTCTTTCATTCTGAATTTTCGTTAAACTCTATATTTCACAGTAGTTAACTGACCCAAACAGGGCTCAGCACTTTTTTTCCTTTTTTATTCCCACAATTGAATTATGGAATTAACTGATATGTTATGGTTAAATTGTTTAAATGCGGGGTTGGCGCAGTTGGTAGCACTGTTGCCTTGCAGCAAGAAGGTGCTGGGTTCGACGCCCGGCCGAAGGTCTTTCTGAATGGAGTTTGCATGTTCTCCGTATGCCCTCTCTCTGGGTACTTCGGCTTCCTCCCACAGTCCAAAAACATGACTGTTAGGTTAATTGGTCTCTTTAAATTGTCCTTAGGTGTGTGAACGAGTGTCTGCGTGGTTGTTTGTCCAGTATGTCTCTGTGTTACCCTGCAATGGATTGGCGACCTGTCCAGGGTGTACCCTGCCTCCTGCCCATAGACTGCTGGAGATAGGCACCAACTTCCCTGTGACCTGCTATGGAAGAAGCAGTAGAAAATGACTGACTCACTGTTTAAGTGGGTACGAAATAATTTGTTTATGGGTACAAAATGTACTTGGGTTGTGTTGAAATGACAATGTGTGGGTAAACAAACTGACCAACTATCATTTAGAAGCGTTAGACATTAGCAGAAAGAAAGATGTATGTAAGAGAATATCTACAAAGGTAGCACATATTTTTGGAAGCTCAGCTAAGGATGTATGTCCAATTTCATACTTCTGAAGACAGTTTAGTAAAGACACTTTGCCTATTTGTTGTTATTTGTCATTGCATTAGGCTAATGTTGTAAATTTAAAAAAGCAGTTTTATTGCTAAACATTAAAAGATATTAGATGCCTCGATGAACAAGAAAGTAAAACAGACGGATAAAAAGAAGTGTTTGAAATGATTTATAAAACCACCAATCCCATCTCAGCATTTCTTCCATACTAGGTGCGTTTATCACTCCATCACAGTGAGCATGTTTTTCAGAAACACTAGAAACAACTAGAAACAAAACGTATTGATTTACCTGTGAATTTCAGCATTTATTGGCCCGACGTTGCCAACAGCTTGTCTGCATGTACAGTGTTGTACAGGAACACATTGAAAACAATGCTGGCAACAACTTAATGCTCACCCTCTACCGATGATCCACATGGCCACGTCTTTCAGTGTTTAACCCTTTCTCTCTCCTAGACATAGCTACTGACTGAGCTTTTACTGTGACTAACTCTATGTGCTCTCTTCAGACTCTAACCTTGAAAACTGGCTCAGAGTTTATCTGTTCCTTCTTTCTAGGTGAAACCACTAAAGGAGCTACATCCACTAACATTTACCTTTCCTTCCCATAGAAAGTACTTCTGGATCAGTGCTTCTTTGTTCTCTTTGTGTCTCTGCTCTGTTCTCTCTAACCCCCAGTCGGTCGTGGCAGATGGCCGCTCACACTGAGCCTGGTTCTGCTGGAGGTTTCTTCCTGTTAAAAGGGAGTTTTTCCTCTCCACTGTCGCTACATGCATGCTCAGTATGAGGGATTGCTGCAAAGTCAACGTCAGTGACTGTCCACCGTCTCTACATGCTCATCCGGGAGGAGTGACTGCTGCAAGTCACTGACTGGATGCAATCTGCTGGGTTTCCTTAGATAGAAAAACTTTTTATCCAATTTGAATAAATAACTAACTCTAACTGCACTGTTCAGTGATTAGGATTAATTGAAATGTATGTACCTGACTGTTGTGAAGTGCCTTGAGACGACGTGTTGTGAATTTGCGCTATATAAATAAACTAAATTGAATTGAATTGCTGTCAACGTTTGCAAATACAAATGAGAAGAGGACTAAAGCGGCACTTAAAGACTTCATTTAAATGATACGAGTCCCGACTTTGTCTGCTGACATGATTAAACAGAATCAGAGAGAAACACCAATCTCATGTTTCTTTAAAGGTGGATGCAGTTAAAATCTGTTAATAATCGGCTGTGAATTTAATTCAGATTCCATTTTAACCCTGGTGACCTGAACTTTTAAATAGTTCTTCTTGAAGAACACAGATGGTGTTGCATCAATCAAATAGTCAGAGATTAAACTTCCTTTATTAGCTCTAATTGGTGACTTGCAGATAAAAAATATTTTATTGCAGTGTACACATCAACAAACAGCATGTTGTTTGATGCACTTTGTTTTAAGAGGTAAAATGAAAGCGTAAAATGGTTATCCAGTGAAAGTCTGATTACTGCAGGTCTATATCTAAGCTCATTCTTTTTATTTATTTATAGGAAAACGATGCCAGTTACATAGTTACATAGAAAAAACAGCCACCAAGTACATAATTACATTCTAAATGTCACGATTCTTGAACAGGAAACACAGAGACATAAGATGCCTATTTAAAAATAAATTTTTGCAGTCTAAGATATTTCAGCAAAGCCTGAATAATATAAGGTGCCTCTTGTGACTCTTGTTAACTGACTCTGCATTTGATTCAAGGTTTGGTGCAAATTTGAGCCAAATGCAGTCAACCAAAACTCAATGTAAGAAGAAATGCAGTAAGAGACAACAACTGACCATCCTATTGATTCTCACCACTTAACCTAACAAGGACACCATGGCAACAAATCACTCCATGTGCATGTTCATTAGGTAATTAGGAGCATCTCATTGGCTGGATCGTTTGTTTTCTGCCGACTGATGCCAAACACTGGACTCATCTGATTTGACTGAAGAGAATCTTCAGCAGTGGCCAGCTTGTCTTCATAGGGTAGATTAATAGGGAGCCCATTTGACTGAGATGATACTTTTAAGGTAGATTAGGAGGCCCTTACTTCATAGCAAGTGTAATAAAGGTGAACATAAAGTGCCCATTTACTTAAACTGTTGGCAGACATTAGGGTCCTGCATCTTTCCAGGACATTTCAGAAGTTTATTTGTTATTTTGCTTTCTGAGAACGACTGAATGAAGAAATCAGAAGCATAATGTGTGTTTTCAATTCTCTGAGTGGCCTCTGGATCTTTGTTGTGATTGTGCCTGCAGAGTATCAATGCAAAGCATGCTGCAGTAATAACTTTAGCGGTGTGCTTGTGAGATCAGATGGAGTCGCTCCAAACACAACAGGGACTCGGGTTTCCAGAGACTGTGAGGTGTCATTTATTTGCAAAAACAAATTGTAAAACAAAACTGAAAAAGAGAGGGATCAATTCAAACTTTGCGGCTGGGGAAAACAACAAGAAGGCTCTTAAGAACCTATCAAGCTTTAGGGGAAACAACAGTAAATGAGAGACAGGACAGATGTTTAAGGAAAGGAAGAAAAACCGATACACTGTTGTTCTTAGGCTGCTTGGTCACCATATTAAAGGTTATCAGAGACGATAAGCTCCAGTGTAGCATCGCTGTCCTGCGGCCACAGCACCTTCAGATGCGCTTTCCACTGGCCACTCCAACTGAGCAGTACATGCCCATTGATTTATTTCCCCCTCTGACACTTAATCTAACCCACAGTGATCTACGACCTTATTTTCACACTAATTTCTTCTTGATCAGAGGTGATAAATATCGCATTGACATAACCTACTCTTTGTGCATTGCATCAATGCACTGTTTTGTTTAACGTGACACCGCCTAGAGCTCTCTGACTCGAATGGCAGTTTGAGAAATGGCTTGAGCTGTGTTGTCTTGCCTTAAGAGATTCAGCAAGCATCTTGAAAAATGTAGTTCTCGCTGTTGCACTGCAATGATTACGACTTGCTTTTTTCTTAAACAAACAATACATAAATTGTTAAGAAGGCTTAGGGAACTTCTTTTTTTTGTAAAATGATCTATGGTCACAATTTTGTTGGACAATAAGTTACAAACAAAAATGCCAGAAGGTGCCAGATTCCTCTCTTCAGGCAATGCTATTCAAGTATGAATACTTGGAATATCCAGTTATTACACCTTTCAGGAAGGAGACAAGTTCTGTGTTCTAGAGATAAACATGCATTTGTGTGAAATGTGTGTATCAATCCCAGAAGAAAAGCTAAACATATTTCAAAGATGGTTGAAGTTGAGGCTGGTCATTATCCACAGTGAAATGAAAAAGCCAGTACTCTAAAAGCAACATATAAAGCCATACTCCAGTTTGCAAATACCCACAGGGACAAAGACCATAGTTTTTGGAGACATGTCCTGTGGTCCAACGAAACTACACAAAGCATCACCTTATGGGCATGTTTTGTTGCAGGAGAGACTGGTGCACTTCACCAAATAGATTGCATTATGAGAAAAATAATATTACGTTAAAATGCTGAGGCAACATCTTAGCATGGAAGTTGAACACTGGGCACAAATGGATCATCCAAATGAACAATTACCGAAGCATACTGGCAAATTTTCTACAAAGTGTCTGAGGATAATACAGTAAATGTCCCACAAAGCCCTGATGTCAGTGCCACAGAGAATTAGTGGGCAGAGCTGAAACAGTGTGTATGAGCAACCTGATTCAATTGCACTAATTCTGTCAGGAAGAAAAGGTAAAAAATCCAACAAACTATTCTGAGAAGCTTGTGGAAGGATACCCAAATGGGTTGAGCCAAGTCATGCAGTTTATAAAGCAATTCTACCAAATACTATGGAAATCTATGTAACCTTCTGACTTTGAATAAAGCAATGAAAAATCCCTCTCTCGTTACTGCAGCATAAACCAAATACAAATATTCTACAATCCACGCTAACCTAAAACAGGAAACGTTTAGTCTAATTTATTGAAGATAGAAAGAAATATACAGTGTACGTAAATGTCTGGTATAGCTGTATATGCTGGTAAACACACCTTGGATTTAATGACTGTCAGATGAGCCGGTCACTGCCTGACAACCCTAATCTTCCATATGATGTGGCCACTTATGCCACCTGGTGGTTGTTCTAGACAGGCCAGCTTCTTCAAAATCAAATATTCCACACACCTATCACTGGTCTTTAGCTAAACAAAAACTGAAAATTACTTTTAGGTGTCCTTTTAGGTGTCCAACTTTTTTGTATTGTGATTGTATTCTATTTTGTTCTATCCCTTCAATTTGCACATATTCTTGCAGATACCAACTCTCTCTTGGGCTCATTTATGTTGATGTGTGTGTGCTCCCACTGAGCTGAGGACCGGGCCACAGGTGAGATCCCTCTAAATTACACACAAGTGGTCATTAATTATAAATGACACTTTGGTCACATAAACGATTTCATCCTCAAATGAGGTCTGAGGGCGGCTGCTACAGAGGTCCGCCATGCAAACGTGTGTGTGTGTTTGAGTGTGTGTGCATGTGTAATATAAAGCGCCCTCACCTGTGGCCCTGTTCTCAGCTCAGCACGAAGCACACACACACACACATTTGCAAGGGTGTGTTGTGTGTGTTGGTGAATCTGGCGGCCCCAACCAGCACATTGCAGGGCTTTGAAGAACATACTCATTATGCTAAAGAGAGCTCCATGCCTGGGCTTCCCTGTGCCTTCAGGAAAGGTTAACTCAGGATGGTTACACAGCACAGCAAGAGCCTGTGGGTGCACGGGGTCAGAGAGGCTCCAGAAGAGAGCACTGACGGTGTTAGATGTCTCAGAACCAAAAATAGATGTGGGTATGCAGAGCAAATATCATGGGAACATCAAGGTGCTGGGATGGATGCCACAGAATAAACATTTCAGGTGAAGCCGTATCAGCATTCACACCTCAGCTGACAAATCTGTTTTCCCTCACAGATCTGATATTGTCTGACTAGTGTGGAAGGTTCAGCAAAAAGGCAAATACTGTTTTCAAACAAACACAAAAATGATTTAGATGAGTGATAATAATGATTGCAGAGGGAAAGAGAGAATAATTCTGAAACAAATTGGGTTAATTATCTAGTTATTGACACAGTTGTCATTTTTGTTCCGTCACCCCTGAGCTCATCTACAGGTTGGCTCAGTTATGCAACAAGTAAGAACAAATTAATTGCTCCATATCAGTCCTGCCCAGCCGATGAGGAAGATGAATGTAACCGTGACTATTAAGTTTTATCACCATGTTATAACCAGCAGGATCACAACAATATTTTCAACACAAGTACAAAATGCTGAATTAAAAATTATACAAGTAGTTTACAAGTAAACATATATAAAGTAGTGTGTTACATTAGAGAGTTTGGTGCCACTAAAAGATAAATTCTTATATTTTAAAGGATTTGTGAATGAATATATTCATAAAATCCAGCCTTGAACCACAAGGGATGAAAACCACAAAAAATTACACACTGTCATTATTTATCAAACAAACTAAGCTAGAAGGGAAATGTTGTGTGTGGAAAACTAAGTACACCTCATGATTCAAAACTCAGTTATTTTTCATTAGATGCTTTCTGTAGGGCTTTATGAGTCTCTCGCATGACTGGAGAACGTTTGGCCCACTCTTCTTTCCAACTTTTTCCGACTTTTGGTACCTCACAGTTCTTGTGGTCTTGTGGTCTTATGGTCCCACCACAGCATTTAAGTAAGGTGGAGGTTTGACAAGGCCACTACAGCTCCAGTAGGTAACTTTTGTAAAAATGTATTTTTTACATATTTGTTAGAACTGTCACTATGTCCTGACAGTAGAGTATGAGACCTTAATCTGCTCCTCCTAGCGGTCCAACTGTCATTTGCAGAAATACACTGCTTCTGGTCAGAAACAACCAATCTGAGCCAGGAGGAATGTCTTTGCAGTGTCAATCATGCTTGTGTACGCCTGTGCACACCCCTCCCCTTCACAGCACATACTGTTGTTCATGCACAAGATTGCTGGTGTGCTGCAGCTGTGCTAATGGCGCTGTGCTAATGGCGCTGTGCTAATGGCGCTGTGCTAATGGCGCTGTGCTAATGGCGCTGTGTTAATGATTTGAGGACCAAGTTTGTAGCCGAAGTATGGGCAGGCCATAGTCAATGTAAAGCATATCGTTGATGTTTCGTCCCTACTAGTGAATGTGCAATAGCTGTTTATCCACCTTCATTGGTGGCCCAGTTTACTAGTCTGTGCATTTAGGCCAGGCTCCATGTGGAGGGAGGAGTTGTGGAGGGAGGGCTGTAGCACAGCAGAGAGCAAGGGGGGACCTGTAAGGTGTGCTTGTTCATATTTTCAGGCTAAGTCCAGGGTTTTCCGTACTGCACCTTTAAAACACCTTAATTATTTTCCTTTTCAGCCATTCTGTTTTTAAATTTTCTGCTTTGGTTTGAATCACTCCTCTGTTGATATTCCAGTTTGAGCTGAGCAGAGAGATGGCCTCACATTTGATCACAGAATACTTTGGTATACTGAGAAGTTCGTGGTCAGCTCCAGACTGCAGGTTGTCCAGGTCCTGTCTTGCTATGATCTTTACCATTAAACATGCTAACTGAGGCCTGAATAGGTGTGATATGTAGTTTTTGGATTTTTTTGCTTTAAGCATTGTATCGTCTGACTTTGGGGTGAATTTTCTGGGACTCCTAGGAAGTATGGCAGCTATCTTTAATGTTTTTCCTCTTGTGAATTATGTTTCTTACTGTACATTTCTACACTTCAAATTGTTTAGTTAAAGGGTGTCTAACCTTTGCCAGATTGATGGGCGGCAACAGTTGCATCTCTAAGATCACTGCTGATGTCTTTCTGGCTTGGCATTGTGTTAACAGACACCTGCATGCTCCAGACAAGCAGACTGGTAAAACGCCTGCTTATTGAGGTGATCACAATTAAATTTCAATTTTGTGTAAAAAATGATGACAATGTGAAATCTGCCAAGCATTGGAATCTTTAGAATTTAGAACCTGGTAAAGATTAAATCATGTTGATTATGTTGATGATGTGTAAAACCTACAAAACGTCCCGTAAGTACTTATTTAATACTTACTTAATTAACTACTAACTCAGGTGAGTTAGGGTTGAATAATAAGGATTTTTGGTGAATTTGGTCACATTAAGATATAGCACAGCTGAGCTCAAAAAAGGACAGAGGAAGAGAAAAAGAGTTAAATGCGAACTTTTATCCTATGATATGATGTAATGAGTTAGTTATCACAAAATATCTAGTCAACAAACTTTTTTCTGGGAATTAAAAAAAAAAATCAATGTGAACTGGTTCGTTTTGAAGCTTTGAATCCAATTCAGAGGCCAGTGTCTGCACGTTTTTCAAAGTTAAACAAAGAACATGAGTTAACTCAGTTTTATCCTGATTAATTGGACTTTGAGTTCTTTTTAAGTGAATTCCAATTTGCCATAAACACAGCAAGATAGAGGATAACAGTATGGCTTAATTTTCTCTAATAACTCTTCCTCCTGTACTTCTCTTTCCTTGTTTATCTCACAATTTTCCTCTGAGTCAGAGATTAGCATGTAATTACACGGAAGACGATAAAAAGAGTGGGGTGGATAGGTTGGAACGGTATATTTTAACAAGCCGGTCAAAGAGGAGGGGCGTGTAGGGGAGGAGGGGGTGCAACTATCGTCACTGCCCGACTGATTGTCTACTTTTAATCCTCAACCTCATTATCACCTTCAGGTCCGGCAGTGGCAGTAAATGAATCTATCTGCCGAGTGTCAAATCTTCACACCTTCGCCCTGGTAATCACCCCAAGGTGCAAATACAGAAGATGGATAGAAAAGGAGAAATGAAGTGATGCGGAGAGAGAAAACGCATGCGGCCCTTTCATTTCATCAACAAAAATCCACCTTCATTTCATAATGGAGTGTTGTTGTTTAATTATGCTACTTACTCTGTAATTAAAGCTGATTAAATATTTAGCTTAGCTAAGGAATGCAAAGATGTGTTTCAGCTGTCACATAAAATCCTTTGCAAAACTAAAATTTTGACATTTTGGTTTTCACATTTCTTTTACTTAATTTTACAGAAAATTCAGAGGAAAGGCAAATGTTCAAAATTACATATCTGGAAGAAATATGAATAAGGAATCCAAAATTAGTGTAGAGATAAAACTGGGTATTTTAATTTTTTGATACTGTTTTCTGAGGCTTCCTGAAATGTACCAGACTTTGCAGTATTATTGTTTGTCTTGGCAGTCTAGAGATTTGCCACATATATTATAGGCATTTTTACATTTGTTTGGACCCCAGCCATGGTTACAAAATGAAAGACCAGTACGAACTTTTCTGGAACTTTCAAAATAAATCGCATTAACCTACTTCCAGTGTAGCCAGAAACAGGGAATAACAGAAGACTTCCTGTGACGTCACTGTCCAAATAAAAACCCTGCTTTTGCAACAAACTGACCTCTTCCATGCAGGTCCCCAGAGGAACTGGACGGAGGGACACAGCGCGCTAATGTCTCTTTGCTGGCAACTCTTCCAACTGGATCGTATGAAGAGTGTCATACGATCACGCGATCATATGCACTAATCTAAGCAGGAATTAATTGCTGTATGTGTATCCGGTATTCATTCATGAACGGAGTAATTAAGGTACAAGCGTAGCTTAACTTTTCTCTCTGAGGTCTACAGAAGCAAACTGTGTTCCAGAGAGTTCCCAGCAGAGACCCTGTCTCTACAACGCCGAGTGGAGCAGTTTTCCTGGTCTGAAGGAAGGACAAACGGGGACCGCATCACCGTGGTTACAGCTGTAACATGCAGTTCGGCTGGGCCCACAGAACGATGCTGCCCCTCCCCACAGCTATGGAGGTTAGCAAGTTAACCTTTTGTTCACTGTGGATGCTTCCTTCAACTTCGTCGCCCGGACAACTTTTCCTCAGCACGGTTCAAGTAAGAGGTTGTGTTTTGGGCAGAGAGAAGTAGTTTAGAATGAAATCTAAACATTTTTCGTTTTATGACGTTTGGTTTTGTTTGTGTTGAAAACTCAGCCATCTTAGTGCTAGCAGATTATCTGCTCTACAACGCCGTGTGTGTGCAGAGTTTTGCTGTTCAACAAAGTCAGCTTGGCTCATTCCTTTCAATTTTGTCCTAAAGTATTAATATTAAATATTGAATAATATATTCATAATCATAATCACAAAGCTGAAATACCTCCTCAGTATGCAGTCAATCTCAGTCTGGTATTGAGCTATACATTTGATTCAGGTGTGTTGAACCAAGGACACATCTAAAAGTTGCAGGACACCAGCCCATGAGGACTGGAGTTGCCCACCCCTGTTCTAAGGTGTACATAATAAAGTGAACGCCAAGTGTACATTAGCTGAAAGGTTTTTTTTTTGTTTCCATAAAATGAGAAAACCCTTTTCTCCACTTATTTTCTGGAGTTTGTTCTTGGTCCTTGCTTGTTGGAAAAGCTCCAGCGTTATAATCCTAAACAGACTTCAAATAGATGTTTCTGAGTGCAGGGACACCACATATCTACTCCAAGAAACCGTACATTTCAGGAAGAAGAGCAGAGCTAAATCTATGGTATCTGTGCATCACCTGCACTTCGAAGGTCTTATTACAATAGTTATTTGGCCATTCTGCAAGTGTAAAACTGAGTTAGATCAGAGTAACAATGTATCTTGGCATCTCAGAGATGCAACCCGAGTTCCAGTCTCTCTGCTACTGAGTAGCCATCTCTACTAAGAACTTACAACCACAGAGGTGGAATGGCACCAGAAGTCAACACATTATTCACAAATGTACTGTATTAACACAATTTCAGCCTTAAAGGCTTTTAAGTTTGAGTATTTTTTGCAGTAACTATACCCTTCTAAGTTTTGATTTTTCATACAGATTATCACAGACACAAAGCTCATTCACCGTTTATAACCTATAGACTGACAAATTAAGAGTTAAAAGAGTTTATAATTCAGGAAATGGCTACAGGACAATTCTTAAACTTGCTCATATCTGCAGTCAGAGTACTAATTAAAAAGTAAAAAAAAAAAAAAAAAAACTGAAACGGGAATGAACATGACTGGATGAGGACACAGCAGCATTTTGTCACCACGCACAGTGAGGAGAAGGTGAGAGAGGTAAAAATTACCTAAAGCATACTTTTGGGAGAACTAGTGCTCTCCTTGGGGCCACCAGCTCTCAACAACAACCATAACACACTATCTACATGCCAACTAGTTGTTTGGCAGGAATGTCATGAGAAAGCCTTTTCTGTCCTAAAAATCACAAGTAAATGTGGGGGGGTTGTTTGTAATTTTCACACTAATAGAAGTTTTTAAATTGTTGTTTTGAACATTAGACATTGAGCTTTTGGTCAAGAAATACTCTAGGTGGAACTGGTGTGAAACAAAGGATGGATATGAGGAAAGACAATGATGCCCACCATTAAGTATGGTAGAGGATGTGTGATGCTTCGGGCCTGTTTCTAGAGTACGTGGCAACATTTCACTTGTTTAAATTTCTGGTGGCCTCTGCTTGTACCATGAAATCATCACTTGATCTTTCAGCAGGATAACGATACAAAACATATTCACTTATCATCCTTCAGCCACAGTGTCAGTCCTTAGGCCTAATTCCAATGTAAAATCTGTGCGCTAAGCAGAAGAGGAGAGAGCAATAAAAACCCAGGAATATGAATGATTGAGAGCGACTGTGCAAAGAAGAATGGGCAAAGATCCCTCTTTCTGTATGCTCCAACCTTATGAACTACAGGATAAGTGTTGTCCTACTTTCAAATGAGGGTCACAAAGTATTAACAGGAGAGGTGTCCATATAGTATGTACAAATGATTTCATGGAAACCACATATTTATTAACATGGATCATCTTTACCCATTGAATAAATGTAACTGAATTAAAGATTTGATTTTCTAAACCTTTGTGCATCCGCAAATAACATTTATTTTAAGGTATTATACACATCTTCACCAAAGGTGGCATTAAGTGTGAATAGCAAAGTATCTAGAAGTTGTCTGCAGCACTGCAGACTATAAATATGTAGGTCTTTAGGAACTCAGGAAAAGTTTCTTGTGTCAACTGAGCTAAAATTAAAAAACAGACATCTATAGACATCTAAATTTGCAGCCTACCTGCACAACTTCCAACTAACACACCTGCCAACATCATCCTTAAATTGTCAGAGTTTTCTGAGACAGAGCTTCCAGCTGCAGGAAAATGACTCTTTGATAAGTTTGATTAAACTTGCAATGGACATGAAGCCCTTTGGACAAATCTAACAAAATCTATGCTACCTTGAAAAACTATAATCATGAATTATTGAATTGGCAAGGATAGTGTGTAATAGAGAGATCCTAAACTCATTCCCCCTGTGTGAATTATTAATTGAATTCAAATAACAGACAGAATAATTTTCTTAAAATATCTCAATCATTTTTCACATTGGCCCAAGAGGGTGTAAAACAACTGGGATGCAGAGCACCTGTACTGCACATGAAGACCAAAAAATTTATTTACCAGCATTTGTTAAGAAAGTATCCCCATAATGGTTGCAACACCTTGTTTTAATCAGAACATTTAATTTGATTTTACCATTTTCCTACTTGCTGTCTTTTATACAACAGGCTGCCACATTTTCAGCAACTATTGGTAACCATTAAATGACACTCCAGTGTTTATTCAAAGTGCCATCCTCTTCCGTTCAAACCATTTCTCAGGCTCAACATCATGTTCAAGCTGAATGTTGTACTAAGACCAGAGTGAAATATGATAATGAGTACAAATGGGATTATTAGGAGCCTGTGTGTCATCAGTCTGACTGATCCACGACGTCAAACTAGCCAAGCAAATTCAATTAGGCCTGCAATTACTCCCTGGCGTAAGTGGAGACGTATTGGATGATGTTAAATATTGATGGAAACACAGACGCCACATTTGTTCATCTCCAAAGGTGAACACATCTTCTCGAGATAATCACAAATGCTAAGTACGTCGCCTGTCCATGCAGAGCAAATATGAAGTATGTTGTCATGAACATGTCGTGCAAATGAACTGCAGGTATATTTAGACTGTAACTGGTTGCTGTTTTCCTTTCACTTACCATTTTATTTTAAATGAAAACTTTCAGTTTGAAATTGTCAATCTGGCACATTTATCATTGCGAAAGCTTCATTTCATGAAAAAAAAATTTAATTTAAAAAACGATCTCTTGCAATCCTTGAATTGTTCTTTACTGGTACTGCATGTGGATAAATAACTTTATAAGTCTTGAATCAATAGGACAGTAGACAATGAAACACAAGCTGCGTAGTACACAAGAAAGATTTTCTGCATGGTCATTTGTAAAAACAATAATCAAAATATATATTAAAGGCTAACATCGCACAATGAGATATTTGTGAGACACACTTCTATAAAACAAAATGAAACAGGAGTAGGAGAATGTGTGTACCTCACTGTAACAGAAGTTGGGTTGTTTTGTTTTTTGTTTTGTTTTATGGCTTGAACACTCTCTTCCCCCGAAAGGGGGGGGGGGGGGGGGGGGGGGGGAATGAAACAAATAAAATTAGACAATATTTCATCATTTAAAATATTAAGTGAGCCACCTGTGGCTCTGGAGCAGCAGGTTGCAGACCACTGTTCTAGCAGATCAAATCTGTGATCCTATCTCAATATAGCTCAAGCTAAAAGTGCAACACCTTCATTTTTATCTCATTGTTAAAGTAAAACTGTAAAGGTAAAAAATTAAATTTGTCCAAGGGACAAATTAGTTATAGTTTGTGTGCCAGCACATATGATCATAGGAAATTGATTTAGTATTATCTCTTCAGAACAGGGGCCGAGTTCTACAAGGGCATTGGCCCCCCTGTTGGCGCCTGTCTAGAACCACCCATGGGGTGGAGACCCACTAAAACAGCATTTTTCAGTTTGAAACACTACTTGCCGAAGGGTTATCTAACAATTCTTACCCACAATGGAAGGAACAACTCAAGGCTGAAGACAAATCACAGTTCAGGGGCCAGGCGGCCGTGGGTGTTGGTTGGGCAAGGCATAAAGTTTCTCAGGTTTTATTCTGTGTATCCTCTTGTCAGTATGCACTGTATGTTGATGTCAGAGGATTTACTTGAAAAAAGATTTTAAATGAATAAGCTCTCTGTCAAAAATGGTTGCTCGGAGTAGGACCCAAATGCAGACAGCTGGTTAGAGGCAGTGTAGTAAGTAAAAAAAAGTTTTAATAAATAACCAGAAGGAAAACTCACAGCGGGCAGGATGTAACAGATGCAGGCATGAGCATGGATAGGAGATAGGCTTGGCTTGGCATAAAGAAACAGTATTCTCCAGCAAGGAGGAAACAGAATAAATAGGGCGTGGCACAGGTAGAAACAGTAAGACTGATGGACATGGAGCAGGTGGACCAAATGAAGCTTGTTATAGTCTGAAAGTAGCAGAGAGAGTAGTAACTAAAACATGGCTGTAACTAAACAGAAACCTAAGGACACAATCTAACCAGAGGCAAATCTTGCAAAAGTAAGAAAACTAAAATGCAACATAAACAGAAAAAGTAAGAAAGTAAACCTAAAGGAATGAACTGCCTGTTCTAGCATGGTTTTTCTCCAAAACAATTAGAAGTAGTTGCGACTCATTTTGTTTCCTTAGTGTCTGAGCCAAATAAACATGATAAATGAGAGCATGTGATGTTTTCCAGGCAGACTGGGTTCGCCACATGGAGCTTTAAAATCTCTGGGTAGGGTGTCCATCTATTAGATCTCTAAGCCACTGGCTCTCTCACCCTGCTTGCTTCTACACCTGCAGAAATTTTCGTACTACCAGCCTTTTTACCGAAAGGTGCTCAGTACTTATGAATGCAAGATGTATTTAGTGGTAAATGCGGCTCAGTATAGAACATTTGTGTATCTGTTAACACCTGAATCTAAACACCTGTGGGTCTGACTGTGAGCGCGCTTGTGTATACAAGGTTTCTCCATAAGAACATGCAATAGTGAGTGTGAGGAGCCACAGACCCACCCCCCTGGACCCGGGACAGATACGGAGGAGATCCAAGCCACAGACATCCAAAGGCCCCTCAGAGCACAGGAACCCAAGGAGGACCACCGCCGGAAGTACCGTAACCCCCGCAGAGAGGAGCAGGGGAGAATCCCAGGGGAACCACCCAGCAGCCACAGTGCAGAAGCCCCTGGGAGCTGCAGCGACGAGCCCACAGGCCCCACCGGCAGCCGTCTACGCCCGAGCAGATCCAGCCATGGACCCGAGACCCCGGGACATATCACTCCCCAAGCAGAGGCCCAACTGAGCCCAGGGGTCCAGGCCCCGGCAAGCAGCCACCAGGAGTGAGCCAGCCTACACCAAAGCACCCAGCCCCGGACACCGAGAACCACAAGTACACCGGTGGGCAGAGATACCAACCACCGGCAGGTAGTGTGGCGGGGAGGGAATAGGCCCCACATTCGATGGGGGCCTAAACTGATCCAGAAGAGGGAGCAGTCCCAGTTTTACTGTTAATAAACTGGCTTTAATGTGTTTTTACAGGGTTTAAAGAGCTGGGATTTATCAAAATTACTCCAAAAAGCTTAATTTCAAGCTTTTGTCATTGCATTTTCAGTATTGTAATTAAGATAAATGCATATAAATGTTTGAACGGCAAACAGATCAACATACCTGCTGTTAAATTTCTCAGGGTGCTTCTCTCTCATCACATGGAAACGATGTGCAATGGATGCATCCTGAAAGAGATAACACAATTTTGGTGATGGTGGTTAGAAAATTCCTTTTCAGCAAATATAATTCCAGCTCTGGTTTACATTTTCCATAAGAAGGGATGCTTAAAAAAACCATGCAAAAAGAATCGCTTTAACTGATACAAATGCAAAATAATATGACTGAATATAAACACCAGTGACCCAATGCCAGTGGCAGCCATACAGGCCCAAGCCACCAGACTGCCTCCGCGGTGTCTTACAGATAATGGCTTTGCATCATGAGATTTTTCACACATTTTTCTTTCCATCTCTGTGGTTGAGGAGATCTAAGTTTCATTTGTCCAAAGACTTCTCTTTCAGGAGTGCAATAGCAGATTTAAAAAAAAAAAAATTCTTAATCTAGCATGCGGTTTACACCTTGCAGAGGACCATCCATTTGCTTTCCTGAAGTCTTCTCTTTGTGGTTGAATAAGGATGGCCAGATTTACCTCTATGGAAAGCTATTTTGAACACAATGTAGGTTCCCAGCAAAATCCTCCACATACAAATGCGAGACCTCCAATCAACCCCAGGTCCTCTTGAATTAAAACGGAAATAACAAGGGAATTGTCCACACCTGTCCATGAAATTGCTTTTCCTTTTCATCCAATTACTTTTGATTCCTTTAAAAAGGGGCTGGTACATATCAAAGAGCTATATTTTCTAAATTCTTTCTCCAGTTTGGATTTTTATCCCCTCTTAACATTTAACTCTAATTCTATTTTTTCTGCTTCTGCCTCTCTGCCTGCTCAGACGCTTTTCACCTAAGCTCCCTGCTTGCTTGCATTCTTTTACTCCTAACGTTTTATCTCTGAGCCAAAATTACAGAAATATTGGAATAAAATTACTTCTTACCAGCGACTCCTAAGGATTATTATTATTTTTATTTTTTTTTCTAAAGGATTTTGATGTTGTTATATCGAACTCGAAAGAAGGACAAGTTGACGCCAGCTAATCAGCACAAACTGCCTCCCTTCACCACAGAGGACTTCAACACACTTTTACAGAAATTGGCTGTTTTGGAGATGAAAATCCATCGACTACAAGTGAATGTGGAGGTGAATATGGGGTACAGCGATGATTCAACTCTGCCTGTGATCCCAAACAGTGACGGCCAGCTCAACGACTCAGCCGGCAATCAGAACACTGAGAAGAAACCTACCGGCAGACCCTCCTGGCATGTTTTAGGCGCATGCCCAAAAAATCAAGGTGGGAGGACTCCCTGGAAGATCTCAGCATTTAAATAAATTAGAATGGCCAGAATTACAGAGAAATGCCCCCGTTTCCCCTGGGAAAAGGAGACTTCGACAACAAGCTGCTGTCACAAAAACTGATAGGAGTGAGACAGCTGGAAATAATGGAATTCCCCTCCAAAACAGATTTGCTCCACTACAGAATGAAAACTGGGAAAATGATCCATCTTCTGAGAACAACCTTCATTCTAAACAGTCTTCTCCTAAATTGCCAGAGAAAGAGCGTCCCACCGGACCAAGAACCCTAATAGTGGGCAACACAGCTGTGGATGGGATTAAAAACTTCTGCAACAAGAAAAACACAGATGTTATGATTGGTACCAGTAACGTGGTGTCCGCTATCTCAGAGAATATTCTTGCAATCACAGAAAAGTGCCCGTCTCTAGAAAACCTTATTATACACTGTGGAGCCATGGATGACGTGGCTAAGAAAAAATCTGAAGTATTGAAGGAGGATTTCAATTCAATTCAATTCAGTTTGTTTATATAGCGCCAATTCACAACACATGTCGTCTCAAGGCACTTCACAAAAGTCAGGTACATACATACCAAATAATCCTAATCATTGAACAGTGCAAATTGGATAAAAAGTTTGTCTATCTAAGGAAACCCAACAGATTGCATCCAGTCAGAGACTTGCAGCATTCACTCCTCCTGGATGAGCATATAGAGACAGTGGAAAGTCACTGGCGTTGACTTTGCAGCAATCCCTCATACTGAGCATGCATGTAGCGACAGTGGAGAGGAAAAACTCCCTTTTAACAGGAAGAAACCTCCAGCAGAACCAGGCTCAGTGTGAGCGGCCATCTGCCACGACCGACTGGGGGTTAGAGAAAACAGAGCAGAGACACAAAGAGAACAAAAAAGCACTGATCCAGGAGTACTTTCTATGGGAAGGAAAAGTAAATGTTAAAGGACGTAGCTCCTTTAGTCGTTTCACCTAGAAAGAAAGAAAAGATAAACTCTGAGCCAGTTTTCAAGGTTAGAGTCTAGATTTCACTTATCTTCTGAATATTGTTGGAGGTCTCAATATCAAAGTGTTTCTCTGCGGACCCTTTGCACTGATTTTCTGTGGAGATGAGATTTTTTCGAGACTTCTGATGATTGATAAGTGGTTGAAAAAAACATGTGCTACCACACCTGTGAACTTCATCTACAACTTTAATATAAAAAGACAACTCTTCAAGCAAGATGGTTTCTGTTTGAACAAGCCGGGAGCCAGACGTCTCACATCTAATCTCTTCTATTCAGTAAATAATCCGCCAGCAGCTTCGACCTTCAGCAGAAAACATCGAGTATCAACAACAAAGATAACGCTGCCTCCAACAGCTCCAGCAGAGACAACCGGCCAGTTGGCTGAGAAAGAGAGGTCATCACAAAAGGTCTCCCCGTCGAAATCCACAGGAGAAGTGGACCCCCCCATTAAACCCCCCTCACCCCAGACCCCGACCGCACAGAACTCTCCCATCTCCCCACTGAGCCCGCTTTTTGCTTTACTGGATTCTGATAACATGAAAGGAGCTCTTAAGATCAGGACCCAAATGGCTCTGACATATTCTCCATTCAACCCCCCCGTGGCCGAGGTCCTGCTACTGAACCAACATCTTCCAAATGCCGCAGAACCCCACCACCTCCTAATATATCTCCTCCTAATCAGGACCTTCAAATCACTTCTCTGTGATACAGTCTGGGCCCCAGTGGTAACTGTATCAGAAATGAGCATGTCCATGAAAAACTTGGGCCCCTAATAGGAGATAGTTATAACATATCTGTGCTTATACGTGACAGAAAGAACAAAGCCAGAAGGATAAGAGACAGTAATAAACAATCAAAAAATGCCATAAACCGTCAGGTACAACCAGACACAGAGTTAATATCAGCAACTAAGTCATATAAACCGCCGTTATTGAACATTAGATCTCTGTCAGGAAAATCATTTTTAATCAATGACTTCATTACTGACCACGATCTTGATGTTATGTTTTTAACAGAGACATGGTTACATGAATTTAATGAAGCTCCCATTCTGATAGACTCGACGCCTCCGAACTACAATTTTCTTTGTGAGAGCAGACAGCAAGGAAAAGGTGGAGAGGTGGCCACTTTGTTTAAAGATTTACTAAAGTGTAAACAAGGATCTTTGGTCAAATTTGACTCATTTAAATATTTGGCTCTCCAGGTAAAGAGCCCGGTCCGAACCATGTTCTTGAATATTTACAGGCCTCCTAAGTCCAAAACAAACTTTTCCAGTGATTTTAATGAGCTTTTATCTGTGATATGTGTTGATTATGACTGTTTAATTATCGTGGAAGACTTCAACATTCACATGGACAATCCTGAAGACAGAAGGGCAATAGATCTATGTGACACTCTTAGAAATTTTGGTTTGACTCAACATGTTAAACAGCCAACGCACAAACGGGGACATATTTTGGACTTAATCATAAGGGTCTAAAAATTTCCAAGGTCTCTGTAACTGATGTTGCCCTATCTCACCACTTTTCTGTTATTTTTGAAAGCATCATGTCCAATGACTCAATTAGCCAAAGCGATATTATAAGAAAACGCATCTTTAAGGACGGTGCCACTGAAACCTTTAACCAGATTTACTCTTCAACCTCCACTTTGCCCTGTAACACTGTAGATGAGCTGGTAGAAAACTTTCATTCTGAAGTCTCGGACATCATTGATTCAATTGCTCCAATTAAAGTAAAAGTCGTTTCTGGGAAGAAAATGTCTCCGTGGAGAAGTGCTCCACCAGTCAGAAGTGAAAAAAGGAGTGTCGAAAAGCTGAACGCAGGTGGTGATAGACTGGACTCCAGGTTCACTATATTATCTATAAAGAGAGATTATACAGATATAAAATACAACTGAAAAATGCAAGGGAATCTTTCTTCTCTGAGATCATCAGCAAAAACATTAACAATGCTCGTGCTTTATTTGCCACGGTCGACAGGTTAACAAACCCTCCTGTAATTGTGGCATCTGAACTCCACTTTACCAGGGCCTGCAATGAATTTGCTAACTTCTTCACTGAAAAAACCCAAAAGATCAGAGGGGCAGTCAGCACATTCACATCAACTCCAGTACCAAAGTTGTCTCCAACTAGAACTGATTTTGACAAAATTTCCCAATTTCACCAAATAAACTACAAAAACTTAGAAGAAATAGTACACCAACTAAGCTCTTCTTCCTGCTGTCTCGATGTTTTACCCACAGCTTTCCTTAAGAAAGCTTTGCCCATAAAAACATCTGATTTAACACAAATAATAAACGCGTCCCTTTTGTCAGGTGTTTTCCCTCAGGCCCTGAAAACTGCAATTATCAAACCTCTTTTGAAAAAGAGCAACTTGGACAAGCTGCTACTACAGAACTACAGGCCTATCTCAAACCTCCCCTTCATCAGTAAGATTATTGAAAAAGCTGTGTTTCAACAGTTAAACAACTTCCTAACAATGACCAACCGCTTCAATGTCTTCCTGTCAGGCTTCCTGCTCACCACAGTACAGAGACTGCTCTTGTCAAGGTGTGCAATGACATCCGTATAAATGCAGACTGTGGAAGAACCACAGTGCTGGTATTATTGGACCTTAGTGCAGCATTCAACACTGTTAATCACTCCATTTTATTAGAGTGCCTGGAAAACTGGGTCGGCCTTTCTGGTACAGCACTCAATTGGTTTAAATCCTACTTGTAGGACAGGGACTTTTTTGTGTCAGCAGGTAACTCTACATCAGAGACCACAAAAATCACATGTGGCGTTCCCCAAGGATCCATCTTAGGGCCCCTCCTATTCAATATCTACATGCTCCCCCTAACTCAGATTTTAATAAACAACAATGTAAGTTATCATGACTATGCAGACGACACACAGCTATACGTTACGATGTCACCAGGTGACTATGAAGCCAATCAAGCGCTGGTAAATGCTTAGAAGAAATCAATGCATGGATGTGCCAAAATTTTCTTCAGCTGAATGAAAACAAAACTGAAGTGGTAATCTTTGGACCAAAGGAAGAGCGTTACAAGTTAGCACACAGCTTCAGTTTATACAGCTAGAAACCACCAATCAGGCTAGAAACCTGGGTGTAGTGATGAACTCAGACCTGAACCTTCAGAGGCACATAAAGATAGTAACAAGGTCGGCCTTCTATCATCTAATGAACATCTCCCGGATTAAAGGACTAATGTCTCAGCAGGACCTTGAAAAACTAATTAATGCGTTCATCTTTAGTAGAATTGATTACTGCAACAGTGTCTTCACAGGTCTGCCTAAACAGTTGATCAGACAGCTGCAGTTGATCCAGAACGCTGCTGCCCGCGTCCTCACTAGAACTAAGAAAGTGGAGCAGATCACCCCGGTTCTAAAGTCCCTACACTGGCTCCCTGTAGCTCAGAGAATAGACTTTAAAATACTTCTGTTAGCCTATAAATCACTGAATGGCTTAGCACCAAAATACATTACAGACTTGTTGTCAGTGTATCAACCACCCAGACATCTCAGGTCTTCTGGCTCAAATTGTCTCTGCATACCCAGAACCAGAACCAAACATAGAGAAGCAGCTTTGAGTTCTTATGCTCCACTAATCTGGAATAAACTCCCAGAAAACTGTAAAAGCTTTAAATCAATATTAAAATCTTATTTGTTTAGAGTGGCCTTTGAATGTGCCATCTAAACACTATTGGTTAAGTTTTCAGTCCAATTTTCCTTTCATTTTCTTATCCATCATTCTATTCTCTTTATTTATTTATTTTTTTAATTACCTCTGTTGTTTGATTTTCTGTATCATTGTAATGTTTTTCCTTATGTACAGCACCTTGAGTGCGCTATATAAATAAACTTGACTTGACTTAATTTAAATAGGTTTCACTTAAAATATCAAATACAAATGTTAGTGTTAGTATCCAAATATATATGGACCTACAGTGCTATGAAAAAGTATTTGGCTCATAACAGATTTTGTCAGTTTTTTGTTTTTTGTCATATGAATTTCAGTCAATGATAACCCAAGTAAATACCAAAAGCAGTTTTCAAATAATTGCCTCACCTGTTAAGGGAATGTAGCTATCTAAACCAACCTGGACATATGTGAAAAAGTTACTGTTAATCCATGAGTTAACTGTGAATAACCACAGTTGGTTCAATTTCATTAGTTACACCCAGATCTAATTAACCAAATTCAACAAGGGTGTCTAATAGAATTTGTCAGACAACCTAAAATAGGCTATAAAAAAAAAAAACTCTAAATACAGCACAGCATGCCTCCATCGAAAGAAGTCCAAGAACAAAAAGGGACCCCAAACTGAGATACTGTACATTATCCCCAAATGGAGAAAAAATGAAATAGTGGTGAACTTGCATTTTTTTTATTGTTGGGTTTATCTTTGTCTGATAATATAATTTGTGTGGGTATTTGGAACATCAACGTGTGACAAAAAAAAGACACTGGTACATATTCACAGCACATAATTCCACCTTCTAATAACATGTCTGTCCAGGGCTAATGCAAAGAATATGTAATGTTATTTGGTGAGAGTGACTGTTTAAGTATTTTTATAAACAACAAAAGTATGAAATACACTAATGTTATTAAGTAACCAAGTGCTTTGTGCTTCTATAGGATGACATTGTGAGAGAGAAGAGTTGTGTCTGAGGATCCATTATAGACAGCACATTGTCTCCACATGGATTAATTAATTTAACACATGTTGTGAGTAATCACAGCTCTCAACTAAGCCTACAGGATGCTGTTATTGCCCTGGCGACCAAGTTGTTTACCATCCTTTTTCCTATAAGTCACTCTCTACCTCCCCCATCCTCCCTTTTTCTGTAACCAGAGGTAATAAATGCAATCACACAGAAGTTTTACATGTTTGGGCTCAGATTTCTTTTCTTATCCATTTATTTTGGTGTGAAAAGTTGCCCCAACAGCATCTTGACACCATCATAAGGTTTGTAAGATGGTTGTATTCAAATTTTAATTTGTGTCATGTTGTGTGGAGGCTGTTCTTCCACAGAAACAGGACAACGGATCAATCAATCCAGTCCTAAATTAATTTGAAAATCTGTGGCAATACTTAAAACATGCTGTTTACAGACACTCCCCACCCAATCTGACTGGGCCCCCAATTTCTAGATGTGTAAAGGTGGTAGAAACATAACACAAAATATCTGCAACTGTAACCGTAGCAAAGTTGGTATTGATTATTAAGGGCTGAATAAAAAAGCACAGTGCACCTCACAGATTTTCATTCATAAAATTCATTCTCCATCCCCCTCACAGTTATGCACTACTTTGTCCTGGTCTATGACATGAATCCCAGAAAAATACAGTGACGTTTGTGGAAGTAATGTGACAAAATATGGAAAAATTTAAAGGGGATAATTGTCTTTTTAAGGCACTGTAAATACACAAACTTAACAATTCTGTATATATAAATATATAAAATATCAAACATTTTGTGGTAGATTAACCTTCAAGTCATCACTGACAATGTGAACATCACTCTGTAGATACCATTCTTGCAAGCTACCTGCTTAAAAGGCTGTTGTTTATCACTACTTTTTGGGTACCTTTCCCAACCACATCGTTTCCGTCCACTCAGCTTTACATTCACATGGCTGTATACAGCTCTCTAAGGGGTCAGTTTCTTTTGCAAAAATTATTTTAATGAGTTAGGTACCAGTGGTGGTTTTTGATACTAGCCATATGGGCAGTTGCCCAGGGTGGCATTAGAAAGAGGAAAACATAAACTTCTGATTAAAAAATCTAACTCATCTGTAAGTTGTAGCCTAAACATGCTTTCCATTGCTTTTCTGTGTTTGTTGTGTTTGGCAGGACTCCCTTCTTGCTGTGCTGCTGAGAATAAGGAAGTGGGGGGTGGGGGCAGGGGGGTGGCGGGGGGGACTGCCACTGTTAGTCGCATAAGACAAAAAACTCTAGTTTATTCAGTTCCTAAGATATGCAGAAGCAATCAACAGTGTGAAACCAAAATTAATGAGCTTCAAGGAGGCTATACCAAGATTTCCTTTAATTCACACTTCTAAGTCCGTGTCAGCAGAAACACGCTGGCACACCTTTTTGTAGAAAACTCTGACGAATGCAGCAAACTTGTCTGGGTCTTCAGCTCCTCCAGTTCAAGACAGAGCAAATAAATAAGTTTCTGTAAACTTTTTGGGCTTTTTTCTTCCCTCTCCCCCTCTGCTAAAGCATCTGTTTTGACCCGTTCCATTTTGAGTGGCACTATTGAAACTGCACCTACAGGGAGGACCCCCTGCTAGCTCTCTGTACAGAAATTCAGGAGAAGCCAAAAGAGAAAAATCAATGGAGTGTCTCTTGATGTCTTTTCAAGATGCTGTAAGCAGAAGACCAAAAGATTTCTTCAAGATCCCCGCAGACTTGCCTCACGCTTCCAACGCGGGCCAGAAGGGTGAAGTGATGGATGTATCTGAGAGACTGTAACTCGATTTTCTTACAAACAGGACAATAGCTGCAAACAAGATAGCAAAAGCTTGGAGAGGATGTCTCCCCTTTGGTTTCAGGTCTATTATCTGAGATGTGTACAAGCAGAGCTGTGGCTTTGCAACAGTGCACACTGATTTCAACCAGGAGTGGATAAGGCCCTTTGCCATATCATAGTAAAATTAGAAATGTTTAAATGTCAGATATATAACACTGTATTACTCAAAGAAACTATAGGTGAAGAGTAGTTGTAATAGATAGGTTAATGTAGCCTTTATAAATACGTTGTTTATGCAATTAACTGTAAAAATTAGGATAAATCTATTGGAAGACTGCATGTAAATAAAGAATTTAAATAAACAAATGTACAATTTTGACCAAAAGATTCAGAATCTTAAGTACAGTTCAGTCAGTTTATTTTAAAACAATTTTAGAGCTAAATCTTAATGTGGTTTATTTATCCATTTGCCTAGTTAAAGGGAAAAATCAGACTGGTATTCCACCACACCTTCAGTACGTTTAGGACATATTGCCGCTCGCTGACCCCCTGGCTGCAGTGGGGCATCAGAAGCTCACTCATTCACTCTCTCCATCTCAAATAATTACCAATGTAAAAATCTGGCACCCAAATTAATACAGGACATGTGTAATGTCCTCTCATAGCTCAAAGTTTAGTCCAATTATGAGTAGGCCCCAGCAGTTTGATGTGCCTTTCACCACAGAGGAGAGTAATGGCTTTGACAGGAGTGCCAGGGTCATTAGGGGGACTGACTGCATTATGGTAGCGGCGCGCGCTCAGTGATTAGTTCTGTCTCTCACCCCTGGCCCTGATTGAGATCATTACACTTCACGTCACTTCCACATCCTCCCAACGGGATGGCACCATTAATTCCCTGTTCCACTGGGCAGTGGCAGGTTGGTTGGGGGAATTTACATATAGGAGAAAAAAAGATGGTTGACTGTATGAAAGGTGCACTGAGACTGAAATCAGTTCTCCAAACTGGAGTACACACTGGGAACCCTCACAGTCCATGCTGGCTGGTTCTGCTGATCTGTTGAATTCCAGAAGTATCATTACAGAAGCAATCCTCTCTTAATCTGCATAATCTCTAAAGTAATTATTAGCTTCACTTGCCTCATAATCTTTATTGTAGTCTTTTTCACATTCAATAAAAAGGACAACATTTGATGCATAGAAAATATTATATCACACCCAAATCCATAGAGAGCTCAAAGTCTCCCTAATCCCCCACAAACAACTTCATTTGTCATCATTACGCCTGCTGGGTACTGATTCCACAAACAGAGCTTAAACAAGACGGGTTTAGAAAGCCTTCATGAACCAGGGAGGCCGCGAAAGATACACCTTGATTTGACCTTTTACCTACAAGAGCTCTCCAGATTACTTCAAACGGCTTTGCTGGACTTCAGAGCCAGTCGACTTAACTCTCAGTCCCACTGTAAGTAAGAAGATTTTTTAAAGTGTTTTCATTACCTCGCTTGTTGTTTTGTCTATTTATGTAAATGCTGCCGACAGATTAGTAAGGGTCCCTTCAGACATTACAATTTAAATATTTAAAGGTTAATAATCTAATGTTGTGTAATTAAAAAATCCATGCAGGTTTAACGTTACAACAAAACTTGTATAAAAACACCTTCAGTCATGATACAGATATTATGACTAAAGTGATAGATTGTTGAAATCTAAAGAAGGTGTTTTGGAGAAAATATATTTTTTATTTGACTTTGTGAAATAGCTTTCATATTACCTGAAGTCGAACTCACTCCTGATCAGTCCTACATGACGATTCCTCCCAGAAGTGGATTCTTCTAAGCGGCAAGTTCATTAAATCTAACCAAATTATAGGATTAAAAAAGAAAACTTCCCCAACGAGTCAGAGAAAGGAGTTATTCGCTTTTTGAGATCCTGTTGCCTTTAAATCTTTTTGTTTGCATCTTACGCTACGTTACATATGTCTATTTTTGTGTAAAATTTCAGTGTTGTGTTGTTTTTCCTGCATAAACACCGTGGAAGCTCCTTCAGTTTAGGCTTACCAAGTTATCTAGGTCTCATTTGTTATATTAATATCTGGATAAGGCACTTAATTCTTCTTAATATAGCATTTGACTTGTGCTGAAAGTTGGATAATTACAGCATGGTTCTGAAGACTGAAAACTTCCTGTTCCCCAAATTTCCTCCACGTATGTTACAGTAGGTATTGAAATATTATGAAGAATGATATTTAACGCCTGTTTACAGGAGAAAGGACTGTCAAATTTGTTTGAGAACAGGTGGAAACTCAAAACCTCAAAGAAGGAAACATGAGAAAATGTTATTCTTCTAAAGTTTCTTGGATTCCAAAACACTGAACTCCACATCGGCCTGCTGCGTGAACGTTAGTATTGGCCAGTTGAAAAATCAGGCTGATATTTACACCTTTAAAAATACTGGCCAAACTTCTAGCAGACCATAGAAGTGGTTCTGCACCAATCTCTGTGTTCTGCTGGATAAAGAAAAAAATTAAATTAAAAAAAAAAATGATCGTCCTGTGCTTTCAGGCACGGCTGCCCTGATTTTTTAATATACACTTGTATTGCCAGTCCCTTAACGCTGAAGACCAGGAACATCCTACAGGAGCTGTTGGTTTAGTGATGCTGTGGACCAGTCATCTACTGAATAAATCTACCCATTAATACTCTCACTTAAATCTTTACACTTTCTCAACTTTTAAATTAACTTTTAGTATCTCCAATATTTAATTGTTTTGTATGATTTGTTCGAAGTTTATGCATCCTAGATACCATTTCTCTTCTTTAGTTAAACCACCTTTTCCATTTTTCTCAATCATTTACTATAAAGTGCAGTCATATAGGTAATTTTTGGCTTTTACAGTAGGAAATTATTGCAGTAAAACCTTAGAAAATGCTATAAACACATCCTCTTGCAGACATCACCATATGTTTTCCTCTTAAGACAGATTGAATCCATTGGTCTCCTCTATCACAATGTTAACTAGGCCTGTCCTTTATTATCCTCAAACATGGTCATTAGTGAGCCTGGGATGGAGGTGTTATTCAACTAACATTTGTGAGGCCATGCATCACTTATGTCCCTGCCACAGTCTGTACAATTCTCACAACCCCCAGTGGATCCATTCAGACACCTGCAAATGTCAATTACCATATTTCCCCCTGACATTTATGGGTAATGGCTAACATGAGCTAGGTGAAATCAGAGTCATTATCTTAGAGATGGGCAGAGGAGGTGTTGACGGCTCCGTAACCCCAAACAGATGCAAAAGAAGGCTTATTTATCGATCAGTGGTGGTTAAAGCTTGAGCACGTCTCAATAAACACCTGACCATGGTGTGATCAAAACAAATAAATTAAATGATTATGCTGTTACTGCGGGTGCCCTATGATGTATTACTTTTTAAATTCTACCTTTAATAGCAGATGCACATATTGAAGGAGGCAGTTTCATTTTTACTTCACTGATGTCTGCTTCAGTTACACTTTCGCAGACAAACACACCTCGGGTTTGACCTTTCACCTACAAGAGCTATATTTTTCCAGATCCCTTCTAATGGCTTCACTGGACATTTTATTTAGTAAAAACTCTCATTCTCAATGTTTGAGAGACAATTTTACAAATAATGAGTGTTTTTACCACCTTCATTGAAAAACACCGTCAGTCATGAAGTAATTGTTATGGTGAGTGATATATAAACATTGTTGGAACTAGCAGGTTTCTTCGACATCTAAAAAGTATAAAGATATCATGTTAAAGATGCAAAGTAAAATTGTAAGAATCAGTCTTGAAAAGCCCTCCCACCTTTACAGAACCAGCATAACAAGGAAGGCCAAAGCTTTTCTTGCTGACCCAAGTCATCACGTTTTTCATAACGGCACATAATCAGTTGTGTTTTTATTATTTAATTCTTAGTCTTAATGTCTATTTATGTTATGCTTCTTTGGTGAAGGTAATCAGTATTGTATTGTGAGGCTGGTCTGAGCAGCACCTTTTGTACTCACCAGTTTTTGTCAATTGTCAGTTAATAAATTAATCTCAATCTAAAGCTGCTCTACATAATCATGAGATTTTTTATTACATCCTTTATCATTTGGAACTTGTTAAAAGAAAATAGAAGTTCAAGTATCTACTGTTTGAATATCAAGACTCACCACTCCGATGGAAAAGTAGTTGTTCATAATGCTGTAAGGCACCGGGTCTCCTCGCTCATCCTTGTCAGTGGGCGTCACATCGATCTTCCAGCGATCCAGCATCACTTCTGTGCTATTCTCAATGTCCCGAAGTATCTTCAGGAGGTTTTCGCCCTCATAGCCTCAGAGAAGCACAAGAGAGGTTAGAGATTAAAACAGGTATATACAGTGCAAGTATTCATACCCCTTAATTTTTTTCATAATGTTTTGGTTGCATTTTATTGGAATTGTATGTGATAGACCACCACAAAGTAGTGCAGAATTTTTAAGTGGAAGAAAAAGGATATTGTTTTCACAACTTTTTAGAAATATCAATTTTAGAACTATGCCATACATTTATATTTAACCCCCTTTAATGAGATTAATCTAAATAATATCCAGTGCAGCCAATTTCCTTTAGAAGTAATAATAGTCACAATGTGGGTAATTTAATCCCAATATCAATGCAGCTGCCATGTGAAGGCCTCAGAGGTTTGTTAGAGAACATGATGGAACAAACAGCATCTTGAACACCAAGGAACACACCAGACAGCTCAGGGACAAAGATGTGGAGAAGGTTAAACAGGAATAGGTTGTGAAACAATATCCAAAGCTTTGAACATCTCACAGACCACCATTTAATCCATCATCCAAATGTGGAAAAAGTATGTCATAGATGCAAACCTACTATCAATACTATGCATGGATACACCTGTGTTCTAAGACATGGCTGGCCAACTTAACAGGCTGGCTGGGAAAGGGGAGCATTAATCAGAAAAATAGCCATGGCAACTCTGGAGGAGCTGCAGAGACCTCAGGTGGGAGAATCAGTTCACAGGACAACTCTTTGTCGTACGCTCCACAAATCCATAGAGCTACTGTTAAAAGTAGCCGTAAGACACCCTGGTCGCAGTTTGCCTCAAGTCTTGTAAGAGACACATAAAACACATAGAAGAAGCTGCTCTGGTCAGATAAGACCACAGTTGAACTTTCTAGCCTACATGCAAAATGCCCCTCACCCTCACGGTTTAATACAGTGATGGCAAGTCAAGTCAAGTTTATTTATATAGCGCTTTTCGGCAACAAGGCACTCAAAGCAGCTAACTACAGAATACAATTCTAGAAGACAATTTATTGGAGGCTGCCAAGGACTTGAGACTGTGTAGAGGTCCACTGTCCAGCAGGACAACGACCCTAAACATACAGTCAGAGCCACAATGCAATGGTCAAAACACATTAATGTTTTGAAATGGTTCAGTCAAAGTCCAAAATATGAAAACTGTTCACAGATGCCATGTAATCTGACTAAGCTTAAACCGTTTTGCAAAGTAGAATGTGCAAAAAATGAAGCCTCTAGATGTGAAAAGCTGGAAAAGAAATACCTCAAAATACTTGCAGCTGTAATTACAGTGAAAGGTCGTTCTACAAAGTATTGACTGAGAAAGGCAGAGTTCAAATGCATGCCACACTTTTCACAATTTTTTTGGTAAGATTTTAAAAATCTTGCAAATAAGTTTGATTAATTGATGATTAATCAAGAGTACACATATCGCCATTACTAAAAAAGTGAAGCAAGTGAAGTGTTTTGTTGACTGATATGTATCCACTTTCCGCCAGTACCTCCTCCCCATCGCAGACATCTCGCCAGGTCATTGCCCGTGCCAAGAGGAAGTATACATACTGGGGGGTTCCTGTCCAGGTTGGCCTTATCTGGGACAGTGGGACAAATATCACAATGTATCAAACAAGGTCAAACCCAGCAGACAAATTCACTACACAAACCTGCAATAAACAAGTCAACTCCATTTTGCACCTTTTCTTGTAAAAACAACAAGTCAATATGGACTTCCAGTTGTACAGTCTATTTCAAAAGCCATATTTTGCTTGACAGTTATTACCTACTATTGTTTAGATTGATAAAAAATTGAGGCAATTTTTAGAGAAAATAAACAAGTTACACATCTTCAAGTCCAAACAGAGGTGAGTTTTCTTTTTCTAAATGATGACTAATATATTGTTTTTCCCTCTCTCACGTAATCATCCTATTTGACCACCCCTGAAAGCACAGAGCACGATAAAAGTGTTTATATATGACCAAAAAATGAAGCTTTATCACTGAAAGTTGAACAACAGGAATGATGGAGACTGAAAACCAATGAAAATAAATTAAATTTGCCTAATAAAGGGAAATTGACAGTTGTAGTTTTAGCATGTCATAGGTTACTACGTTATTCCAGAAATTTAGGGTAAATTCAAGTTTATTCTGCACTATGTTTTTACTATTTATATACTTTTTATGCACATGGCACAGTTGATTGTTCATCTTCATCATTAGTAACTTTAGCAACCTTATTTTGACAAGGAAACAAAGGTTTTGAATACAGTTACTGCATGCATTTTCCTGATAAGTTAACAAAGACTTTGGTTTCAGTTAGGGATACTCTTAACAGTTGAAAAAGTTAAGAAATTATTCTGCTTAATCTTGTAGTATTGACATGCTAATGTTAAGGTTGACTTGCTAACTTTAATGCTTCAGTTTAGACTTGACAATAAACATTTTCATTACAGTTTCAGTTATTAGTTTTTTCATAACCTCTCAAATCCTCCAGTTCAGGTTGCCAAGCAGACAGCTGTAGCAGAGGGGCATTATGCTTGTTTATGATGGTTACCTGTGAATGTTCACATGCTTATATTTTTAGCATATCTATGGAAGATACAGAAATTACAGTTAGAATTTGGAAGTGCACAAAAATGCTTGGCTCATTATATAGGACACCTTATAGTGCTTGGCAGCTGTTCTTCCCTTCAGGATTAGCTTAAAGGTGAATTTGTATGCAACAAGAATAGAGAGATTTGTTATTTTACTTGAGCTGACAAGAATAAAACGGTTTTTTTTTTTTTTTTTCTGGCCAGGACATTTTATACTTTAAAAGAACTCATTGCAAAACAAAAGTCCTCATAGGTCACTGCTACGACATTATTTCAATAGACAATTAGCTGTCGGACACGACGCAAGAAAACTATTCTGCCCAGATTTGTCAAGAGCAACCAACAAGAACTCCACAACCAGGGCGGCAAGAACAAAATGATGTAATTTTGTCCTTGCGGCCATGTGATGAAACAACAAATTTCTCTGTTCTTGCAGAGTATGTATAGGCCTTAAGGGTTTGCAGGATTACTGGCAAATTACGTATAGGATTTGACAATATTTTGTGTTCCACAAAATCACAACAAATGCTTGATTTCATGTTTGTGAGGACCACTCTATATAGGCTCTGACTAAATTTTACAAAATAATTGAAAAGAAGTAATATGTACCGATAAAGTCCAGGATCCAGCCCACAGTGCCATCTCCTCCGCAGGCCAATACTCTGAAATCAGGAACATCTCGAAAGAAGTTCAAACTGCAACGATATGAGTTGGTGTTTGTTGTAACATCAATGTATATTGAAGTAATTTTTTTTACAATAAAGAATGATTTAAATACTTAAAATGCAAAGATTTCTTCTGGTAATAGATAAAATAACTTAAGTCAATTTAGAGCCTTTCTAACAATTTCTTGCATTTGAGATTATACACATGACAAGAATATATTTTGAGTCATGCACCTTACTGTACTGCAAACTACACCTAATCCTGCAAAAAAACACATGTCGCATTGATATTAGTGAGGTACACCGTCTGTTGAAGAACTAATTGGATCATGACAGGCAATGTTCAGTCCAACTTCCTCCGTTCCTTCACAATAACAAAGCCCTAACTGAATGAGCCAGCCTTGCTGCCTTGTATGGCGGGTAAATGACTCGCTCAATTACTCTCCAACTGGGGCTGCAAACCACATTAGACACAAAAACAGACGGCTGTGAACATCAAAGGCAACTTTGGGGATATTTAAATACCAAGAAACAAACACTTAATTTGCTGTAATTGCATTAGAGAGGCAGCTAATTGACAGCAGTGTACGCAGCTGCCTAGGCCTGCAGTGTCCATTGGTGACCGCTCACCCTGCTAATTTGTGCTGCAGTGAGTTCACTTGGCAAAATATTAACAAGGTTAAAGCTGGGGAAGGTCATCGGTTGTGCTGTCAGCTCAAAGGAGGTGCTGGTGCTGGATCTCTGCATCCAGCACCAGGTGATCTTTCATTTAACATGAGAGGAAAAGAAATTAAATGAAACTGCTGATGCTGAAAGCTCTTCTATCTCCTCAGGCATGAGGTTCAAGCCTCATAGATCCTTTGTTAAGAGTGGTGTGCTGCTTTTTATTTATTTTTCACAAATCAAAAAGATGCCGTTTTTAAAGTCTAATCAAAGCCAAACAACATGGCACCACGGCACCGAGACATTCCTGTGTGTTCCAAACGTTGCTGGACGCAAGCGGCAAAGTGAAGGAGCCTCGTGCATGTAAATGATCCACTCACTTTCTTAATCACAAATGTGAACCGCAGAGGACTTGACTACATCCACACCACCAGGCTGCGGAGAGCTGCTCGTCTGGATGTGTCATCTTATGTTGCGTGGCAAGAGCTTCACTCACTCTGCATCCGTCAATCATTTGTGTCATGAGCTCTCATATAGTCTTATGCAAACAGAGCCGCTGCTTGTGTGAGGTTCCTGCATGATGCCGTCGTCTCGAGTATTTGTTAAATGTGAACTCACCTCATTTTGGTCTGTAATGTGTGAGGGAGCAGAAAGTGTAGACTGTAATACTGAAGGCCTCTCTTGCATGTGATGATGGTCATTATGTGTGAGCAACAACAGAGCATAAACAGAATGACAAATGGGCTCTCTTCATTTTTAAAATGAAAGATGAATATATGTTAAATGCAAACAAAACTCTACATCCAGTTCTGGTTAGATTACGAAATTAATAAATTAAAAATTAACAGAAAATATGTTTTTTATGTGGTGGTCTGATTGTTGTAGTTTAAAAATATAGGTCTTAACTTATCCCAATTAACTTCAACTCTGAACTTGAAATTTCACTTAAATATAAAGAAATCTCTTCTTTGACATCTAGATTTAAGGAGTAAATATAGTCATATGCACAGTGTGTCATCTGTATGTTAAAGTCGGTGAAAATGAGACAAAATGAACTTAAACTATGAGACTATACATCTCATACTGTATGCATTTGCTGTTATTTTACGTCAAAATTTGTTTAAGAGTGGATAAATTTCACATATTGTAGCCATGTGGGGAAAGGTATACTCTATTTATTCGTGACCCCCAGATGGGTCCCGACTCCACATTTGGGAACCATTGCTTTAGAAAGTAAACTATTGCTGCCTATCAATCTAGAAAGGACTATGATGTTCATTACTCTACAGTGAGAACGATTATTTATCAGTGGAAATGCCTATTAGGGAGTAAATGTACTCATACTCGTACTCGTCGTTCATCCGGGACTGGGGTGTGTGGACAGCAGACTCATAGGGAGACACAGACTTCACTCTCCCCAGACACCTCCTCCAGTTCCTCTAGGGGGAGCCCAAGGAGTTCCCAGGCCAGCTGAGAGACATAGTCCCTCCAGTTTGTCCTGGGCTAAACAGTATAGATGCCCAAGCCACCTCAACAGGCTTCTCTTGATGTGGAGGAGCAGGGGCTCTACTCCAAGCTCCTTCTGGATGGCCGAGCTCCTCACCCTGTCTCTAAGGGACTGCCCGGCCACCCTACGGAGGAAGCTCATTACAGCTACTTGTTTTCGGGATCTCGTTTTTTCGGTCATGACCCAAAGTTCATGGCCATAGGTGAGGGTAGGAACGTAGACCAAATGATAAATCAAGAGCTTCGCTTTTCGGCTCAGCTCTCTCTTCACCACAATGGACCGGCACAGCGTTCCCCATTACTGTGCCAGCCGCACCGATCCATCTGTCGATCTCCCACTCCATTCTCCCCTCACTCGTGAACAAGACCCCAAGATACTTGAATTCCTCCACTTGAGGCAGGAACTCCCCTCCAACCTAAAGACGATAAGCCACCCTTTTCTGGTCGAGAACCATGACCTCGGACTTGGAGGAGCTGATTTTCATCCCAGGTCGCTTCACTCTCGGCTGCGAACCCCCCCAGTGCATGCTAGGTGTTGGCTAGAGGGGGCCAGCAGATGAAATCCACTGGTCCCCAAACCAGACCCCCTGCGGCCCTTGGCTGCGTCTAGAAATCTTGACCGTAATAGTTATGAACTTTCGTGGAACACTGGATCAGCTCTAAAACCCTCTGCAGGGTACTCGAGGGTTCATGGGAGGCCTTGACCGGTTTAAATATGTGCAGATGGCAGGCGGGCAGTGCAGTCCTTGGAAGTGCTATATATACTTGATAAAATGTCTGAGGGATATGGCTTGAAAGTGAATTCCTGTGAAGCATCCTGCAGTCTCCAAACACCGAGGCTTTGTTTTGACATCTTCCACACAGATCACAACAATAGAGGGCACTCATCCTCTGCTGGTGTTTGTCAATCCGAAGAGCGGGGGCAACCGGTCCAACACAACCGGTCCGCAATGCGGACCAAACTTCTGCTCTGCACTAAGACTACATGTCTCCAACCTCCCCCAGAATCTGGTCAATGCTCTCCCGGAGGTGGGAGTTGAATACATCCCTGGCCAAGGGCTCCGTCAGACGTTCCCAGCAGACCCTCACTATACGCTTGGGCCTGCCAAGTCTGTCCGGCTTTCTCCTCTTCCAGTGTGTCCAACTCCCCACCAGGTGGTGATCAGTGGATAGCTCATCTCTTCTCTTCACCCGAGTGTCCAAAACATGCGGCCGAAGGTCTGAAGACACGACAACAAAGTCGATCATCGACCTCCTGCCTAGGATGTCCTGGTGCCAAGGGCACTGATGAACACCCTTATGCTTGAACATGGTGTTCATTACAATCCGTGACTAGCACAGAAGTCCAATAATGAAACACCACTTGGATTCAGATCGGGGAAGCCATTCCCTGGAGCCAGGCCTGGGGTCGGGACTCGTCGGAGAGCACCTGGTGGTCGGGCTGCTCTTCACGGGACCTGGCTGGGCCAAGCCCGAACGAGAGACGCATGGTTACCTCACCTGCAGGGGGATCTATGAAGGACCGGTCTAAAGAGTATCGGGCAGTGGAAGAAGGTGGAGACCTCGACGGCCCAGTCTCCAGATGCTAAGGCTGGGTCAGGGAGTGAATGTCCCAACACATTTCCCATAGGTCAAACTGGGCAATGCACACAAAAATGACAAAATAAACACTAAGTCAGATTCCTAAATGTAAAAGTTTAACATGCTAACTGGTAAAGAAAAAGGCCAAAGTATGGCTTGTGTGGCAGGGTTGCCAACAGAACTAGTCTTCTCTCTAAAAGGGATACAGTAGCATGACCTAGGTTTGCAAAGTTGCATCAAAATTAACCACAAGGAATGATGTTCATTTGACGGATGAGACCCAAATACAAATGAGACCCAAATACAATTGTTTGGCCACGATGCACAGCACTGTGATTGGAGAAAACCAAACAGCATATCAGCACAAGTGTCTCATACCACCTGTCAGGCATGGTGATAGAAGGGTAAAGATTTGGGTTTGTTTTGCAGCCACAGGACTGCGGCAGACATTTAGTGGATAGTGAATTGCTCTGTGTATGAAGGTATTCTAGAGTCAAAGGTCAGGGCATCTGATGGGCAGCAAGAGCTTGGCCCAAACTGGGTCATCGACAGGACAATGATCCCAAACACAGCATCAAATCTACAACAGAATGACTGAAAAAAGAAAAGAGTTACAATTCAACAGTCAATTTGCAGACCTCGACCCGGGTGAAATGCTGTGGTGGGACCTTACGAGAGCTGTGCAGACACAAATGTCTGGAAACCTCAACAAACATAAGCAGTGTTTTAAAAAAAAGTGCGTCAACATTTCTCCACATTTAATAGAGAGACTAATAAACTCATACAAAAAATGACTACATCAATGTTTTTCTTCTAAATATTGTTCTACAAGCTGTTGAATTATGGGGGTTCCTTGTTTCCACTTCTTCAATTTGGCTTCATCTCTATAATTAAATACAGACAGTGTGGAGTCTGTTGTGCGTGTTCAGCTCAAGTTAGATTTAAATGATGCTGGAACAAGGTAAAGCTATCTGAAGCTCTGTTAAACGTTAAACCTGGGGTCAAAAGTGGGTGTACTTTCTTTTCCAATTACTGGATGCAAAACATATCCAGTCTCGCACATATTTAGACACAAAAATACAGCAAATAAATATGACACGTATTGCCTAAGTAGGTCAGGCTTCTGATGTCTGATACATAAATCACAATGCTCTTCGTTTATACCATGGCAGTAAAGGTGTTATTTGTATGTTTGACCTGAAAATTATTAAAAATGATAAAAAATTCATCCAAAGTTGCAATTTTAGCAACAACAGCAATTAAAACCTGCATTGGTGTTACCGTCTGAATTTGTACCACCAAACACTTCAATAACTGCATTTTGCAAAAATTAAAATGAATGAAAATGTTATTTGACTTTTTACAAGGTTTTTTCCAACATACCCCGGCATTGGCCCGTTCTTGGCAAGGTTGTACACTTGTCTCGGGTTCAGGAGATACTGGAACTTTCTGTAAATCCTAATAAGAAAGAAACAGCAAACAACAAAGTGAAGGAAACTGTAATACTTGACTCTGTCAAACGCTGATTGGTGTATGGGGGGGAAACGCAGAGCCCTGTCTGATCAGACTGTGACAAGCCAGCTGACTGGGCAGCAAGGCGGAAAAAATGACCAAAGTCCCCTTGAGGAGAAACCATTAGAAAGACTAATTCATTTTAATTCCAATTTCATTATATCAACTGGCTGAAGTCATATTTTGATCTCATAATTTAAACAGATGAGGGCCGGCATAATAAGAAGCAAATGAATATGTTTCAGTAATAACCCAATTAGCCCTGGGTTAAAGAAAGGGACCCAGGCTGGGGCGTGACAGTAAGAGGAGTTTCTCTCTGACGGTGGAGGCAGTCGGCGCTTTAGGTAAATCAGATTGTGTTTTTATTTGACTAAGTGAGCCAAAAAGCACTCGTCAGACCAGAGGCCATGCTGTTTCCTCCCCTTTGTAGCGGAGGAGCGGGGCTTCAGAGGCCTCTTGAAGCATGTTGAGACAGGTTGTGTACTTACCTCTCCCCCTGCTTGCCCCCGCTCTTCGGATTGACAAACACCAGCAGAGGATGAGTGCCCTCTATTGTTGTGATCTGTGTGGAAGATGTCAAAACAAAGCCTCGGTGTTTGGAGACTGCAGGATGCTTCACAGGAATTCACTTTTAAGCCATATCCCTCAGACATTTTATCAAGTATATACACCACTTCCAAGGACTGCACTGCCCGCCTGCCATCTGCACATATTTCCTGTAAACCGGTCAAGGCCAGGAATGGGAGAACTATATATTCTTCTAAGTGAAAACGTAAACATTCACCTTGAAATTTTACGATACAGTTAACAGGTAGGGTGGTTTAGAAAATTTTTCAGAAGGGTTAAGGTTAGACTCGACCCAGTGAGGCTGAATGTAAAGGCCAAAAAGTATTTAGTTAGCAGAATATTGCATTCACATCTTAAATCCTACACACTGAAACTAATTTAGAAGCACAACAATCAATGTACTTTATTATGATTTTATTTAAAAGTTGTAAAGTCGTGTTTAATTGTGAAGACTGATGAAAATGATACATCGTTATGGATTAAAATCTGAAAAGTGTGGTGTGCATTTGTAAGTAGGTTCCTTTGCTGAGCTGCTCTGGCTGTATGATTAGTTTTTCTATCCTGCTAGAAGGTGAATCTAGCAGGAAAGAAAAACATGTAACTCTCTTGCCTCTCAGATTTATTCTTGAAGATTTTCCTGTGTTTAGCTCCATTCATTTTCCCATCAACTATGACCAGCACTCCTGTCCCTACTGTAGAAAAGCATACCCACAAGAAGATGCTGCCACCACCGAGCTTCACAGTAGAAATGGTGGCTTTAGACTGACGTGCAGAGTTAGTTTTTTGCCACACAGTGTTTTGCATGTAGGCTGAAAAGTTAAACACAAGTTGTGGATCTCTGCAGCTCCTCCAGAGTTACCCTGGAGCTCCTGGTAGTAAACGATCTCCTTGCCTGGTCTGTTAGTGTAGGTGGACATGTACAGGGGTTGGACAATGAAACTGAAACACCTGGTTTTAGACCACAATAATTTATTAGTATGGTGTAGGGCCTCCTTTTGCGGCCAATACAGCGTCAATTCGTCTTGGGAATGACATATACAAGTCCTGCACAGTGGTCAGATGGATTTTAAGCCATTCTTCTTGCAGGATAGTGGCCAGGTCACTACGTGATACTGGTGGAGAAAAACGTTTCCTGACTCGCTCCTCCAAAACACCCCAAAGTGGCTCAATAATATTTAGATCTGGTGACTGTGCAGGACATGGGAGATGTTCATCTTCACTTTCATGTTCATCAAACCAATCTTTCACCAGTCTTGCTGTGTGTATTGGTGCATTGTCATCCTGATACATGGCACCGCCTTCAGGATACAATGTTTGAACCATTGGATGCACATGGTCCTCAAGAATGGTTCGGTAGTCCTTGGCAGTGACACACCCATCTAGCACAAGTATAGGGCCAAAGGAATGCCATGATATGGCAGCCCAAACCATCACTGATCCACCCCCATGCTTCACTCTGGGCATGCGACAGTCTGGGCGGTACGTTTCTTTGGGGCTTCTCCACACCGTAACTCTCCTGGATGTGGGGAAAACAGTAAAGGTGGACTCATCAGAGAACAATACATGTTTCACATTTTCCACAACCCAAGATTTGCGCTCCTTGCACCATTGAAACCGACGTTTGGCATTGGTATGAATGACCAAAGGTTTGGCTATTGCAGCCCAGCCGTGTATATTGACCCTGTGGAGCTCCCGGCGGACAGTTCTGGTGGAAACAGGAGAGTTGAGGTGCACATTTAATTCTGCCGTGATTTGGGCAGCCGTGTTTTATGTTTTTGGATACAATCCGGGTTAGCACCCGAAACATCCCTTTCAGACAGCTTCCTCTTGCGTCCACGGTTAATCCTGTTGGATGTGGTTCGTCCTTCTTGGTGGTATGCTGACATTACCCTGGATACCGTGGCTCTTGATACATCACACAGACTTGCTGTCTTGGTCACAGATGCGCCAGCAAGACGTGCACCAACAATTTGTCCTCTTTTGAACTCTGGTATGTCACCATAATGTTGTGTGCATTTCAATATTTTTGAGCAAAACTGTGCTCTTAACCTGCTAATTAAACCTTCACACTCTGCTCTTACTGGTGCAATGTGCAATCAATGAAGACTGGCTACCAGGCTGGGCCAATTTAGCCATGAAACCTCCCACGCTAAAATGACAGTTGTTTCAGTTTTATTATCCAACCCCTGTACATCTCTTGGTAGGTTTGTACCTGTGAAATTCTCTTTCCATTTTCGTATGATGGCTTGAATTACGATCTTTCATATATTCAGAGCTTAGGACATTTTATAATCTAACCTCCAATTTCATCCCTAAACTGTCTGCTGGATTCCTTAGTCTCAATGATGCTGTTCATTCCATAATGTTCTCTAACAGACCCCTGTGGCTTACACAGAACGACTGGAACTACAGATATAATAAATTACACTCTTAGGTGACTCCTAAAGGCAGATGGTTTAATGTTAATGTATTTGGGAGATGTTTCTTTTCTAAAGCAACTCACAAATGAGGATATAACAAAGCAGTTAATAGCTAATAATAAACTACTGTCAGAGGTGACAGTGTAAAAATAGAGTGGAGGCATAGAGGGAAGTGCAGAGAGAGAGTGCAGTACAGGAAGGTAAGGAAATACAGGGTAGGTGCTAGGGTAGCAGATGTTTTCTGAAGAGCTGGCTCTTCAAGAGTTTCTTGAAGATAGAAAGGGGCCTGTTCTGGTAAAACCTCAATAGGAAATGAAAAGAGTCTGGATTGTCTTGAGCGTAGCGTAGGCCCTGCTAGCAGGCAAATCCTTTGGTTGCACTGGATTTTATTTAGGAGTACGAGCAGATGGGGTGTATACTGTTATATGCCTCACATTTTAGAAACGATTCTTAAGGTTTTCCTTCCACTTCCCAGTTGTGCTTACTTTTGATTGTTTATTACAAATGTATTTTTATCAAAATGAAATAAATTTAAGTTTGTGAGTTTAATAGGGTGGTAGTTCATGTTAATTTTTGTTTTTCTCTGATAGCTCGTCTCAAATAACCAGATTTATTATCTCTAAGTTTGCTTGAAGTTCTGAGTAGCCAAAGGTCGGACTCAGGTTGAGCCTCATGCACATGCTCCATTTGAACTGTCCTGCAACAACTGGCCCAATGCTCTTCCTGACACAGATGAAGCACTTAACTCCCCCTGTCTGCTATCCCAGCGGGCCGAGGGGGAATTAATGAGCTCCCTGTCCGGTTAAGAGTGATCCATTACTTCCTGTAATTATAAATAATAATCTTGATTATTACGCTGGTTAGCCAGCGAGAGGCATAGATAGATGTGGTTGGGATATGATTCATCGCATTTCTCTCTCTTGAAAACGCTCATAGACGAAGGCTCGCCACAGACGGCAGCATGTTTTCCATTGGCAGCATGCTGGCAGAGGATTAGAATGTTGATTATGGATGATGCTGATAACCAGCAGGACTGGCGGTATTCACCAACCGCAGAGGTACATGTCAGATCTTAAGATTCAACAGGAAAATTATCTAATATGCACTGATAGGAGATATTGCTGCCTTTGTAATGCAGCTTCTCAAACTAACTGCTTTAAAACTTAAATTAAATATCTGTTAGGCAAACCCTCTTACACTGTTCTGTAACCATTTGTGTCTGGATCAGAGCTTCAGATGGGTTTGGGCAACATATTTGGTTGGTAATAAAGCTATCACTCATTTCTTCCATCAGCTACCCTAGTAAAGATGTGCAGGTTTAAGATAAATTTATGTGTTATTCCATTAACATCATTTTACATTGAAAAAAGAAAAATATTTGGATTCAGGTACATGTTCAGTGGGGGAAAAACAAATCCCACCTTATAATAATAAACAGGTTACCTAGAATCACATGCACCAAAATTATTAGCCTTGTTGGGCTTTTGAAAGAGACACAGGTCACAGCATCATTAATCCTGAGGATGTTTGCACACATACTATATTGCCAAAAAGTATTTTTCAGTTTACCTTTACATGTACATACATTTTGATGATATCCTATTCCTAATCTAAAATGTGTTCAAGAAGGTTCAGGTCAAGACTCTTAACAGACCAGTCAAGTTTCTCCACACCTGCAGCTGGAATTTATTGATTTGTTGGTGCAACCCAATACATTTTGCAATAAAGTGTATTTATCCTTTGTTTCATGCCAAGCAAATCTTTAGTGTTTGGTGCCAGCTTGTTTATGATTATGATGACAGGACAGAAAAGGCTTTTTCCTGACAGGCCTTCTAACCGAAGTTATTTAGCTTGTCTCCTCTACCATCCTCCTTGCTGTCCATGGTGGAATGAGCCTTGTTTGTCGCAGTTTCAGTTGTTTTCAAGTTTTTAATTACTGCTCTGACTCTCGATATACTGCTGCCATTTCCTGACTTAAGATCAACACACATCTGCATTACATGAGTGGCATGCTCTCTTATCTTTCCCATTTTAATGAGTGACTAAAAGAAATTGGCCTCTGTGCCATATTCAATCGCTCCTTAGACACTGTAACTCATTGAAAAATTGTAAAGTATAAATCTAAAAAAGCTTCAGTTACATGACATTACATTATTTTAAACGAAGTCAGTAACAGTTATTTAATTATTTCTTATCAATGAATAACTTCAATTAAAGGTTAGGTTTTTTTATATTTTCGAGTGTGAAATTATGCTGCAATAAAAGAGTTATGTAGAAAGTTAAAGCTAGAAAATATGCCAGTTGTGTGGTTAACCTGCAGGCCTTGGCCGTCCACTGTGACAGAGTTGGCTCTCTGCATCTTTCCTCGACTCGACTGGCTTGACCGGGAATCCTTTCTCAGAGTGGATTGCCGTTCCTGAAGTGACACTTCAAACGGTTAAAGGTTTGATTCCAAAGAGCAGAACAAAGCAAGTATACATCACACCAGTAGAGAAAACAGATGCAAGTCATATTGTAGATTCTATATTCCTTTGTTTGTTTTCATGATTTTTGTTGACTCCATAACTTCCATAGCTGCACTTTTTCTAGCTAGTTCCGATTTTCATTTTTCTTTGAGCTCTGACCTATTGTTTTCAATTTTCTTTCTAAGGACTACAACACAAAAAACTAATTTCAGCAAACTTTGTTTTATTTCAGCAATTAACGGTAAAGAAAGAAATTGACAATAAAATGAAAAATGTGCTGCAGGTTCCTTAACGGAGGAAGCAGTTTTGAAACCAACCGAAAATAAAGGAATTAGAGGATTTTATGGATCCAAGCATATGTCGTTGAACAGTATTTGACCTTTGGTAAACTCCAACATTCTGTCTGTTGATGCATTTACAGGGAAAAAAAGTGGGAGTTTTCAGTTTTGATGCATTTCATTAACAGAAACAACTCTCTAAATGTGGGCAGATTTGACTTCAGCCTTTAATTCTGAAACAAGGCACAAAGGCAGAGCTCCTAAAAACAGCCTCAGTGGGCAAATGGTGTTTCTCTAAGCAGTTCGGCAACATTTAAATGATGCATTATGTATGAATCTAGGAGATGCCCTGTCCTTATTAAATTCATAATTATGTAAATGAACTCTGGGACAAATCGCTTGACATTCTAGAAAACTAGAGCAATTTATGTAATGCAGATTGTACAGAAAAAATACCCTGTGCTGAAAGCTGATGGTAATATTTGTGCAGAAGAGAAAAATAAAAAAAGTTGCTGTACTTCTGGATCCAACCAAAAAGAGCCAGGGGTGTCACAAAAGGTAGGCTGAATATTCCCACCAGTTCTTAACATATTAAGGAATGTCTCGCCGGTCAGGAGCTGGACCTCTCTAATAATAATTAAAAAGTTTGAAGAAATCCATCTCTTTGATCAGTTCACTACATCTTCTGCGCTTGTGGCAAAAAAGATAACTGCAACCTGACACAAAAATAGTGTAAAATTCCTCCTAGCTGCTGTTCTTGATGATTGTGTTTGTATCTGAGTGGATTTAGTGCAATTTGCTTTGTAAATCCAGCACAGAAAAACAGCTGCAAAACTGAGGAGGTTGAGGTGTGAGGTGAATTGTTGTATTTAACCTGCCGATCACCAGTCAGATCCAACTGAGGGAAAAATGGTCAAAATTACTAAATTTTTCTTAAACTAATTTAAGCAAATTTAAAGTTGTAAGAATAAGTTGATTTTTTTTTATCCCATGGGCCTGGATTAAAAAAAATTGAGAATTTTCATTTCAGCTGTTGCTTATTAGTAAGAAGTCAGCTTCTTCCATAGTGGGTCCCAGTGACCCGCTACGGAAGAAGCAGTAGACAATGACTGACTGACTAATAGGAAACAATCGATGTTAGGTTAACACACTTTTATCCCCTTCCAACACACTTGCGCAATTTAGGACATAAAGTTCCAGAAAATAAATTGCTGCAATTTCAGAACTCAGTAGGAGAACACAGGCCTGGTGATTGGATCATCTGATTTCAAACAATGTTCTCTCAGCTTCAAGGCCTGCTGACCAGCAAGGAGAGAAGCCTTACCAGGACAACGGGGCAGATTGAGTTTGGGGGCAGGATGTGATCCTTCAGGGGTCCACAGTCACACTCTGGTTTCACGTGGGAAGCACACTTGTTATGGAGCTGGAGGAAGTGGAAGCTATTATTAACAGCCTCAAACTAGTGGCAACAGAAGTAAATATTTCAGCTAATGTTTCAGGGTTTATTTGCAAATGTACATGTCGCTGTGTCTGTCTTATTTTCTATTATCTTAGAGCTGCAAACAAGTGCTTTTTGAGTGTAAATTGGCAAAATGACTTGTGAGGTATCAGAGGTGCCAAAATGAAAGCCTAAACAACAAGAAGCAGTGGGAATATAATGAGGAGGTGGCTGCCTCTCGGCAAGGGGGTGGCTTACCGTGATTTGACACCACACACAGTGGAGACCAGTCAGGCCCTGGTAACACTTAATGGTTTTGTGACACTTGTCACACTTGGTGGGGCAGTTCCCCTCCACCCAGAAATGATGCATTACCTGCAGAGAGGAGGAGAGACGGCATACTGGGTGGAAAAGCAGCGAGAAAAAAAAACGTGGTGCAGAAAAACAAGATGTATACAAAGCTAGAAGTGACACTGCAATTAAAGCAAGCAGAAAGGGAAGAAAACAACAAGGAGGAAAAAAAAACAAAGAGAGAAAAGGAAGAAAAGAGGCCAAAGTAGTGATGCTGTGTGTGTTTTTGAGGGATTATCCTGGTAATTAGTAATGCTTAATACCAAACTGAGTTATTTTCATTCTAATAGAGGACATGAAACACATGTCTGAAGCTTCATAGAGCTTTGTTGCTCCATGCGAGCCAGCAGCGGGACTCACCTCAGTGTTTTTCTTGGACTTCACATATGTTTTGATGCAAGAAAGCGGAGCACGAGCCACACAGCGCTCATGGACCGTATACTTGCAGACTGAAAAAAAGCAAAATAAAATAATTTATTAATAATGCAAAATATGTCTTTTGAACTAGATTCAGTTCAATTCTACTCAAGCAATTTGAGTTTCAACCGGGAAGTTTGCATGTTCTCCCCATGCATGCGTGGGTTCTCATTGTGTACTCCGGCTTTCTCCCACAGTCCAAAAACATGCCTGTTAGGTTCATTGGTCTCTCTAAATTGCCCTTAGGTGTGTGAATGAGTGTGTGCATGGTTGTTTGTGTGTTGCCCTGCGATGGACTGGCGACCGGTCCAGGGTGTACCCTGCCTCCCGCCCATAGACGGCTGGAGATAGGCACCAGCTTCCCCGTGACCCACTATGGTAGAAGCAGTATAGAAAATGACTGACTGACTGAAAACTTGAGTTTCAGTAAAGTGCTACAAGGAATTTGCATGCTGGCACTCTTTTATAAATAAGAAGAATAATTTTGGCAAACTTGGTTGCTTTTTGCATCTTAATAAAAAATCATCTTGGCCCTAAAACAGAAGCCGGTTTTGTGTGTATGTTATTTGTACAATAACACACACAAAGAGACCACGGCACTCTCCCCCACCTATTGGTACCCCTGACAAAAAAGTCTGGAAATAAATTCATATTTTTACTGTGGTTTCAGTCTGATAAAAGGACGAAAAAAATTTTGCCTTAAAATGTGTACATTTATTCAGAGTGGTAAAAAATCTCATGTTCAGAAATAATTGTGACAGGTGCCAGGCTTATTGGCAACTGTAGAAATTCCCCAAAAAATAATGTAACTGATACAGCTTTGTAATTTAGAAATATACATAAAACATAAAATAAAATGACGACCATGAGGGGAAAACACCTCTTGCCAACTGTTAGGTACGGTGGAGGATCTGTGATGCTGCAGGCCTGTTATTCTTCTGGAACCTTGTTAGATTGCAAGGCATCATGAACTACTTAAAATACCAAGGTAAATTCAATGAAAATCTGGTGTCTTCTGCCAGACAACTGGAATTGGGTCATCACTGGGTCTTTCAACTGGATAATGATCTGAACATGTGGCCAAAATACCACAAAAATGGCTAACTGGACACCAAAATTAGCCTCCTCCCATGGCCATCTCAGTCCCCTTACATAAATCCTTAGAAAACCTGTGAGGTGAGCTCTAGAGAACAGAGCATCAAAGAGGTCCCTGGATACTGGGCGATCAAGATTGTGCAAAGAATCTTTCATGTTCATCTCCTAATTTTAATTCCTAATTTAATTCCTAATTTTAATTTTCTCCACTGAATAAACGTCCTCAAATTACATTTTGGATTTTTTGAAAAGATTTTCAGTGCAAGATTATGCTACTGCAGTAAAAGTTGCATTTATTTTCAGGCTTTCCTATGTTTTCAGATGCAAGATTTTTAATACACAAAATAAAAGTGGCAATAATATGCATACAGTGTATTATTTGTATATTTAAAGATCAGATCCTGAGCATTAAGTGACAGACTCACAGGAGCAGCAGAGTCCCTGCTTCCCCAGTCCAATAAGCATGTTGAGACACAGGTTACAGTAGGCGGGTTTGTTGAAGTGCTTCAGTCTCCACACGTGCTGCCCGTCATCTTTTACATTCTGAACAAACAGAACAGAGACATTGTTTACTGACTTTGTGCTGAACTGAAGTAGCTTTATCACATTTCCACGTTCATGTTGAACGTTTCACAAAATATGTTTACTGTCGGTAAATATGTTTACTGTCAGTAACAGTGAGCAATATTCTGTTAGAGCCTCTGAAATTCGTTTTTGTTTATTTAGTAGAAATATTTCATTCATTAAATTATTCGTAATTAATAAAAAAAAACATCTGGTTGGGATTTTAAACGAAGACAGAGAAATGGGGCCATCTAGTGGATGATGTAAGAAATGCGTTTTTAGAGTTAGTATGAGAAAAGCTCTGTAATGCAAATAATTGTTTAAAGCTCATTAACTAGCTAAAAAAGCTTTACTAATTAGCTAATACAGCTTTCTGCTCTTTTTTGGTGACAACCTATGTTGCATTTCAGGTGTTATGCAAAGGGATCAGCTGCAATTTAAGTTATTGCAAAGGTTTTGTTAGCCAAAAAATCTTTGTGTTAGTAATGGTTAGCTATCCACTGTCAAAAAAAACTATGCAGCCATCATTTCTTTGCTTGAGGGTGTGTGCTAGGCAGAATATTGCAGCTTCTTAAATGACCAAGATCTTCCGGGTGAAAGGTTTAGCTGCAGTGAAGAAGGTTCAGTGTGTCCAACAGAATCCAGCTAGAATTAAAACCATTTTCTGCTGAGGAGGGTGGTGAAGAATCAGTGTTATCAGTTCAGGACTTGCCTAATATTGGCAGCAGGTGGGTGTGAGACTTCCTGCATGCACAGAGGGATGAATATTTTTTGACAAGAAGGGCAGCTTTAAATCTGATTCTTTCGAAAACAAAGAGCAACAACAGACTGGGATTCTGCAGGAAGTACAAGGATGGAAAGCAGTGCAAAATAACTTTTCACTGTCTGACGATTTCTCCTTCTTATTGTTGGGGACATGTGTAGAAGAAAAGCTGAAAGCCATCACCAGGAGTTTAGTTTTGAGACAACAGTGAAGCATCCTGATGCAATATGTGGGCTTCTTTCCAATTCAGGACCATGACGACTGAAGACTGCCATGAATGAAGTGACCTGGAAACCTGGAACAGTTTGGTGATGACTTTTTAAATTTTAGAGCATGATGGAGCATTGTGTTACAAAGCATATCTGACTACATAGTGTCTCAAAGATCTAAACATTGGATATTTGGACCTAGTGTCAGGAAATAACCTAGATCTTAACACCACTGGAAACCTGTGTGAAATTCTTGAACGGACTGTAGCCTCTGTATATGGTCGCGTGCTTAACCCCTACACCATCAGCGCTGCGCCCGAACTGCTACTATTTACATAAAATAATTGAAGAAGGGATGTGGCAAATTAAGAGTAATTAACATGATCACTGATCTGAAATGAGGTTAAATAAGAAGCAGAGGTGAGAATAATAAAGCAAATTTACACCTGTAAGGTGTAATGCATTATATACACACAAGCTCTGAATAAAAAGTGTTAAACAATTGTCTTATAAATATACTTTAAAAATGGTGCCAAATACACAGTTTAGTTTTTTGCCTTATTGCAAAAATCTGTCGGAAGAAAACAATAACTGATATTTTCTCAGCTTTAGTAGCTGTGGGGATAAATTAAAAACAACAATTAATTAATTTAATTGGTCATTAAAAGGCTCGATGACATACTGAGGAGGTATTTCAACCAGCTGAATCAGGTGAATGAATTGTCTCTTTAGCACCATCGTTATTTCAAATGTTGGAAGATTTATGACTGAATGCTGGAAAAAAATTGACAAGCCTGATTTTAGTATGTTTGCTTTATTAGCTTTCAGCTGGCTTTCTTAGCTTAAACAGCTCTATAGAGCCGTTTAGGACCGTAAATGATCCATCATCAATGCCAAAAGCTGACACATTTTACCCACTTTTGTCGACTTCTTTAGGTTTCCTTTAAAATTTAATCACTAGGTATCAGTGGCAAATGCAAACCATCTCTCTGTGGACTCACCGTCTCCAAGCCCAACAGGACCAGCAGTGGGATGGTGGTCAGCCCTCCTTGGATCCACTCCCCCAGGGACACGGTGCCATCCTGATCATAGTCAATCTCATGCATCATTTCCTGGAGGATCTGTGACACAAATTTAATCACAGCATTTGGTTTACAGTAGTTACAAATCTCAATGATCGTGTTCATAATTTCTTAGATTGTGCTCCTCACTTTTTGGCACCCCTGGTAACGATGGGCTTAAAGCCTGACTAAATGTCATATTCCATTACAGGAACATAACCTCACCTTGAAAAGTTAAGGACAGGTCAAATTTTATTTCTATTACAGTTATAACAATAATTTTTTTTACCGATATCACTGGAACAATTGTTGGCTTTGTGACCTAGTACCAATTCACAAGGCACATAGAGAGATATCTTTGACCGCTATTCTGTAGATCAACCAGAATCCTGGGTCCTCTCTTATGATTTCTTGTCTTCAGCTCACCCACAGGTTTTCTCTAGGATTAAGGTCTGGGTACTGAGGAGGCCAATGAGGAAGGTTGATTTGTGTTTGTGTCCAGTGAAACATTTCAGTGTTCAAATGGTTCATTTGTGCTGGACCAGGGGATTTTTATTTAAAATGTTCCTGATAGCATACTCTGTATAAGGGTTTCAGGGGACTTCGGTAGAGGAAAAGGCCTAAACCATCATAGATCCTCCACCATACTTAACAGTGGGCTTGAGGTGCTTTTAAACATATTCATAAGCTATTTTAGACTAGATCCCCCTACAGTGTTTCTGCTAAAAAGCTTAATCTCTGTCTCATCAGACCAAAGCACACAGTTCTAGTTAAAGTGGAGTTAAATAAACTCCGTATCTTTATATTTGTGATTGTAGGACAGAGAATGTTTTTTCCAGACATACCTCCCAAATAGCTAGTTATTATAGTAACTAGCTATAAAGATAGCTTTTTATAGTTAGTTTCATACAGACCCGGTGATCAGAAAATGTAACTCCTAGTTGCTGTCCTTTAAAAGTGATCTTTTATTTCTATGTTAGCGTATCCCCCTTACTGTCCTCCTCACTCTGTGCTGTGGCAAGATACATATATTTCCTCTTCCAGCCGTTTTTTTCTCACAGTTCCAGTTGTTTTAAACTGTTTAGGTATTGCTCTGACTTTAGATATGTATTTTCTATTAGCCATATTCTGATTTATGAACAGTCCATACTTCAACACATATCTGCCCAACTCTGATCAAAAATAAATAAATAAGTATAATGTGTGAAAATGCTTTGGCTACATTGATTTCAATGAAACAATTTGTGGCACATGTAACTTTAAGTACAATAAATTATTGATCTGGGATTTTTTTCCACTCAAATTAAAGGTCATATTTTTATAAAATCTTCTGTGTGATATTATGCTTAAGCAATAAAATGTTAAATTATTTTACGACTTTTTGACCATATTTTCCAGGCGTCCCAGAAAGTGTAGAGGCTTCTGGACTGTATATCCCTTCTTCAAAATGCCTCTAAAAGTAAAAAAAACCTGCTATGCATGTTTTCTAATATACGTTACTGGATAAAATGTCCTTCTTACTGGTTTGAGCTCCGTCACGTCCCATTCCAGGTACTCTGCTACGTGCATCATCTGGGAGATAATGTGCTCCAGCTCCTGCAGCACAGAGGGTCATTACAGGCACAGAAATACTGTATTTACCTTGCTGTATAGAGACTGATAAACAGCCAGTAATAGCAGGTTTGGAACATGTGCAGAAGAGCTGCACAGCGGGAAACAAAGGCGGCGTGGGAAGAGCACCTCGTCTGATGGGTTAATTACAATGGTCGCAGATAGGCTGACATTTGTATCTAGTGCCACACTGAATTACCATGACACCCTTAGGATGGTTTTGAAGTGTTGAGAGAAAAATGCATGGTTCATGCATGTTTTGATGTGAAAATGTGAAAGGAATATGGGTCACATAAAAAAAAAGCTCAGTCAGGAGCTATTTTCGTATTTTTTTCCGCTTTGTTCCCCATTCTTTAGCAGCATGTGGGGACTGGACTCCATCCTTTTAGAGTTTTTAAACACTCCTTCCTACAAACAGGACTACTGCGCTGTTCATTCATAAAAAGGTTAGCTCTTAGCGCTATATTTTCTATATTATTAATTCCTTTGTCACATGAGGAGAATAATTGTAAGAGCATCTATATTTGCATCCATCTATCCATCATCCATCCATCCATTCATCTATCCATCCATTGAGGCTGCTTTTCATCCTTCAGGTCATGGGCAGTCTTGGGTCGGGTGACTCAATCATCTTCCTCTTGACAATACCCCATAGATTCTCTGTGGGTTTCAGGTCAGGCCAGTTTTCTAGCCAGTTGAGCACAGTTATACCATAGTCATATAGATAAGTAGATATTGGTACTTTTGGCTGGGTGGGCAGGAGTCAAGTCCTGCTGGAAAATAAGCATCTCCATAAAGTTTATCACTGTAGAGAAGTATGAAGTGGTGTAAAAGTTGTTGCTAGATGGCTGCAGTGACTTGATTAAACAGAGGGGACCAACACTAGCAGATGGCATGACTACACATATCACTGACTGTGGAAACTTCAGGCTGGACATCAAGGAACTCGGATTGAGGACTTCTGCACTTTTCCTTCAGACTGAATCACAATTTTTCGTAAGCTAACATTTGTAATATTTAAATTAAGGGTTTTTATTACCTGCAATATTTAAATCAAATTAAATAAATGCTTAAACTGCATTACTATATTTGTAATGACTCTTTATAATAAAGGGTTTGTTTTTTCAAACTTTTCAATGATATTCAAATATATTTTGCAGTACCTGTATACATCATCTTCTTAGCAGATGACTGAAATTTAATATTTTAACTTTGACCTGTTTGACTAGAAGGGTGGCACTGAATTTAGTCTTTAAAATTTTTTGGTCCATGAAACCCACCACAAATATTCACAATCACACATTTTTGTGTGGAAATTTTTACTGCATGAGGGAAAAAACAAGGTGAAAAAACTGGCTCCTTATGTTACGTCTCAGCAAGGCGTCCTTCACAGATACATTTAGACGGCGTTATGGTTTCCCCCACCTAGAGGGCTGGATCATGCGTGTTTGTGTGGCTAATTGCACACCTGATGCCGCTGATGCCGCTGTTCGTGCAGCATGAAAGGGCTTCAGACATGAGGCAGGAGGAGCAGGTTGCAGAAGAGTAAGGAGCCAAGAGAAGTCCACTTAGGGTGTTGCATGATAAATGACTGCAAGCCAGCGTGTTATTAGCAATTGTTTCATTAATTCACTGCATTTTTTGCAGCATCAAATTTACATTTTAGTGATTTCATTGGGTTTGAATGGCAGCAGAACTGTGCTACTGGTATGATTTCTTTATGTCTTTCTTCATTTTTTTTTATTTCATCATTTATTTATTTATTTTTTACTGGTATGATTTCAGATGCTGAGCACACTTTAGGAGATATTTACAGGCCTTTATCTGTGCAGAGATGTTTAAAATTCAAAACTAGTTCTCTGTTGATTGGGAAAAACACCCAGATTTGTGTTTGATCAGTTATAGTTTTACATGTATTCATTACTTTTTACGTAAAAGATGAAAAGACGTAGAAACATTTACCGAGCTGTCCAACGATCCATTTCCATCTGTGTCGTAGAGCCGAAACATGACTGTGGAAACAGAAAGAAACAAATGTTAGTTTAAAATCTCTTCCACATCCTTAATCTTTAAAGTGAACATTTAAAGACCAAGACAAACTGTGATAGAAGACACAATATTACTCTTTGGTGTTATTGTCATTGTGTTCTCTGGGGGTTTTAAATATGAACAAAATGCCTGTTAATTTATCAGCTGGAAGTCAATGGAAGGTCTCTATAAGGAAAACACTATGAGTATGTGTGTGTATGTGTGTGTGTGTGTGTTCCTGTCTTGACATCACAGTGAGAACTATTTTCCCGATTTCACCATCAAATTGAGGACCATTTGCACAAAAGTGAGGACATTTTGCTGGTCCTCACGACCTATTTTGCTAACGGTTAGGTTTAGGACTAAGGTTTGAATTGAGTTTAGGTTAAGGTTAGGGTTAGGCATGCACTGGTAATGGTTAGGTTTAGGGTTATTGTCAGGGTTAGGGCATAGAAAGGGTTGAAAATGACTGAAAATCAATGGAAGTCAATGGGAGTCAACACATGGTCCTCACTCCATATAGCAAAACAAGAGAGTGTGTGTGTGTGTGTGTGTGTGTGTGTGTGTGTGTGTGTGTGCGTGTGTGTGTGTGTGTGTGTGTGTGTGTGTGTGTGTGTGTGTGTGTGTGTGTGTGTGTGTGTGTGTGTGTGTGTGTGTGTGTGTGTGTCTGTGTGCAATCAAATTAGCTTTCTTGTAGTCAATAGAACAGTAAAATGATTTTTTATTAATTTATTGGGTTTTTTATTGCAGTGTTTAAAATGATTTAATTTACCATATTTTCCTGATCATCAGAAAGTATGATCACATCTTTAAATGCAGTCCCAATGCAAAACATCAGCAGTGAGAGGAAATTGTTCACAAGTAGAAAACATTTAAATTGCTCGCCAGTCTTTCAGGAGTGGACATTCCAACAAATTCATCCTAAGATTAAACCGTGCAATGTTCAAAGAAATTACAAAAAGCCCCAAGTGCCCCATCTCACTCTGCAGGTAATGGTTAGCAGGTCAAATGTTAAGGTTAAAGGCAGAATAATCACTGAATCATTGAAAACTATGGCTTGTTTGGAAGGATTGCTAGTCCTTGACAGCTGGTGACAATGCAACTTCTACACATGTCTGTGCTTAAACACACTTGAATCAAATATTTATTGCTTCAGCAGGACTCTGCTTAACTTCATTGCATGCTCTGTAGGTGGTACAGTCATTTAATTCAGGTTTGTTGGAACAGGGAGACATCTAAAAGCTGCAGGACCACAGCTTAGAGATGGAAAGTTGCATATACCTCAATCATAAGGCTTCTGTAACAATGTCCTTTGGACAGATTGGAGTAGAGATGTTTTGTCACAATGCCTAGTGCCATATTTGGAGAAAACAGAGTATCTTTACAAACACATTATAGCAACTGTCAAGTGTGCCAGTGGAGGGGTGATCATTTGGATTTGTTTTGTTACCATGGTCAGAGTCAAATGTGGGCCATCTGCCCAACACCAATTCAGAACAAATGATGTCTCCAGTCACTTTACAAGACAAGCAGATCCAGTTTATAAACAGAAATCTATAGTCAATGCAATCAAATCATATACATAGATTCAAAGTAAATTGGATATGTTTCAATAGTGTTGAAACAATGCATTTATGTTCAGATCATGCCAAGTGGTAAAAGGTTTTCTGTCCAAGTAATCCATTAGAATGCATTAAGTCAAGGACTTTACAACAATCCCTCCTCCTGAACAAACGTGGCAACGCTGGACAGTCGATTGTATAGAGTCGCTCACTTTGCAGCAATGCCTCATATTGAGCATGCATGTTCTTCCTGTTAAACTCCCTTTAAACAGAAAAAAACCTTAAGCAGAACCTGGCTCAGTTTGAGCACCCATCTGCCGTAACTGACTGGGGATTTGAGAGGACAACACACACATGAAAATCACTGAAGCAGTGGCCCAAGAGTACTTTCTATGTGGGAGAGAAAGTAAAGAGTTAACAGCAGCAGTGGCTCCTTCAGCTGCTTTATCTAGGACAGAAACTGCTAAATAAATAAGACGTTTGGCCCAAACTGGGTTATTAAAAGAAGGATAATCTTAAATGCAGCAGCAGATCTATAATGGCCTGGCTGAAAAGGAAATAATGGTGCACCAATGGACCAGTCAAAGTCCAGACCTCAACCAAATTGGAATGCTGTGGTTGAACTTTGATAGCAATTCAGAAACAAATGTCTGCAAACTCTAATGAATTAAGAAAGCTACAGTGGGGCATAATAGACTAACGTCCTGTTATTTAAAATCCTACAACTGTGAGAGGGTTTGCTTTTTTTTTCCCTATGACTCTATTCACAGTGTTAGAAGCTCTGACCACCAGTGACCGGCCCCTACAGCTGTAAGCATGGCCTGGATGCATCCCAGCATCATAAGTTGCTGAAGTAACATGGCAGTGCTTCAGGCCTCTGGGTGAGGAGCTAATCGTTTGTTTCCTGTAAAGGTGTGTGACCATTAAAGGCCAAGAGATGGGGAGGCGATGAAGGCTTCTGAGTGTTCGGTGATAATAAAAGCAGGTAATTGTGCCTACCCAAACAACCAACAAAAAGCCAGTGAAGTTCAATAAAAAAAACACTAAAAAACACCTAAATTCATCCATTATTTTCAATTTTTTAAGATTTTTCTGTGAGAGATTGCTGCAATATCAAGATTATAGAAAATCTCATAGAAAATGTCACTAACCTTTATTCATTTTTACTAAACTCAACAAAAGAACATGATGTTTGTCGATGCTTTAACAGAATGGAAAAGTGGGAGGTCTCCATTTTATTTCACTTAATAAATATGACTTTGTGTTTAACTAGTGTAGTATTGGACCTCCTGATCAACAGCCAAAACTAATCAAGTGAAATTGATTGATTTTGATCACTAGCTAATTGATTTGTGCTTCAACAATAAGACCAAATATAATGTATCAATATATCAATATAATCAGTCGAACAAAGCACTCATTGCAGTCAATATAATACACGCTAGACAATAGTTGTGACAGTATATATTAAACAGAAAAATATGAAGTTATTTTGTAATTTTCTTTGGTTTCAATTAAATTCAGTTTTACTTATATAGCACCAATTCACAACACATGTTGTCTCAAGGCACTTCACAAAAGTCAGGTTCATACATTCCAATTAATCTTAATCATTGAACACTGCAGTCAGAGTCAGTTATTTATTCAAATTGGATAAAAAGGTTTTCTATCTAAGGAAACCCAGCAGATTGCATCCAGTCAGTGACTTGCAGCGTTCACTCCTCCCGGATGAACATGTGGAGACAGTGGACAGTCACTGGCGTTGACTTTGCAGCAAGCCCTCATACTGAGCATGCATGTAGCGACAGTGGAGAGGAAAAACTCCCTTTTAACAGGAAGAAACCTCCAGCAGGACCAGGCTCAGTGTGAGCGGCCATCTGCCACGACCGACTGAGGGTTAGAGAGAACAGAACAGAGACACAAAGAGAACAAAGAAGCACTGATCCTGGAGTACTTTCTATGGGAAGGAAAAGGTAAATGTTAATGGATGTAGCTCCTTCAGTCGTTTCATCTAGAAAGAAAGAACAGATAAACTCTGAGCCAGTTTTCAAGGTTAGAGCCTGAAAGAGAGCACATATAATTAGTTACAGTAAAAGCTCAGTCAATCGCCATGTCTAGGAGAGAGAAAGGGTTAAACACTGAAAGACAGGGCCAAGTGGATCATCGGTAGAGGGTGAGCATTAAGTTGTTGCCAGCAGAAGCTTAGACGATGCCCCTCTCCAGAAAGGTGTCACAGGTAGACACAGAGTCAGGCCAGGTGTAGCTTCTAGGAAGAGAAAAGAGAGAACAAAGTTAAAAGCTGAAATAACCGCAAATAATGCAAAATTGTAGAGTAGTGTGAGAAAGTAGCGAAGAGGGTGAAAGTGGTCATTATGTCCTCCAGCAGCCTAAGCCTATAGCAGCATAACTACAGAGATAGCTCAGGATAACTTAAGCCACTCTAACTATAAGCTTTATCAAAAAGGAAAGTTTTAAGCCTAGCCTTAAAAGTAGACAGGGTGTCTGCCTCACGGACTAAAACTGGGAGCTGGTTCCACAGGAGAGGAGCCTGATAACTAAAGGATCTGCCTCCCATTCTACTTCTAGAGACTCTAGGAACCACCAGTAAACCTGCAGTCTGAGAACGAAGTGCTCTGTTAGGAACATATGGAAAAATCAGATCTCTGATGTATGATGGAGCTAGATCATTAAGGGCTTTATATGTGAGGAGGAGAATTTTAAATTCTATTCTGGATTTAACAGGGAGCCAATGAAGGGAAGCTAAAGTAGGGGAAATATGATCTCTCTTTTTAATTTTCATCAGAACTCTTGCTGCAGCATTTTGAATCAGCTGAAGGCTTTTAACTGCATTTTGTGGACATCCTGATATTAAAGAATCACAATAGTCCAGCCTTGAAGTAACAAATGCATGGACTAGTTTTTCAGCGTCACTCCTGGACAGGATATTTCTCATTTTGGCAATGTTCCGGAGATGAAAAAAGGAAATCCTAAAAACCTGTTTAATATGGGATTTAAATGATATGTCCTGGTCAAAAATAACACCAAGGTTTCAAGAAAAACTGTAACAAACCACAGATATGCTTTAAATATGACATGCTTTAAACTACATATTAACTACATAATAATAATAATCACATCTAAAATCAGTATTAATACAGAGGCATGGCTCTAGTGTTCTGCAACAGCATAATAAAGCAGACAAGAATAAAGTATAAACATCCTTTGACTGTTATTGAGGCTGCTGTTCTTACTGTCTGTTTTAGTTTACTTAGTTTAATTAAAGTGTTTCATACCAACAAGTGATCATCGAGTTTGCAGATTTCTCCAGGTATTATTTTGTGGTATGGAAACAAAAACGAAAGTACCTATATAATATAAAATAATATAAAATATGAAAAACAATCTTTCAACAATCTTTTTAAGCATGAGTTTTAATTTAGGCTTTCAACGTATATCGTGACCAAAAGTGAGTTAAAGGCATTTTGTTCACTGCCTTTTCTCCAAAAATCCTTTAGAAAGATTTCATAATAATTATTTCAAAAACATATAGAACATTTTACACTACAACAGAACATAACAGTATAGATCCATTGAAAGAAAATTGAAAAGTCACCAATACACCAGCAGAGGGAGCCCTTCTCTACAAAAGCATCAGAGGACCTCAGGGGCACCCATAGTTTCACAATCTGTTCAGAAATAGTCATGCATGAAAAGTGAATTAAATTATTTAGTGATCTCTGTGCTTAACGAGTGCCATTCCTCTCAATTATTCAACGTGTGACTGAGAATCACACTGAAGCATCACTGAATAAAGACTTGATTCAGCCCAATTAGTCAGTGTAACTTAGTGGTAAGTTCTGTTATAAACGAATAACCTATAAATGGCCATATGCCATATAAATTTGTCTCAGGTCGATTTTCATAGATAGATGTAAAACATGTTTTTACTTTTGTTTATTGCTACAAGGAAAATGTGGATGTGGTGCAATGACATCATAAGCAAAACCTAAGAGACAATGTTTCAAAAAGCTCAACGGAGGTACAGCATCAGTAAATGTTACAGGCTGAACTGTTCATTTTGTAGACTGTCTTGTTGGTATGAATTTGTCGCTCACTTCTAATAGGAATCTAAAAAAAAGGCAGACACTGTTAAAAGTTTGACCAACATCTAAAACTCTCTCAAATTTGAAAACAGTAAATTTACCAAAGTCTGCCTTTTTAATGTTCTCTTTCCAGGTTGGAAAGAAATCTAGATATTAGGCAGACTTTTAACAATGTGTATCTTTCAAGTTGTTTCCCGCAAAGAAAGGAAATACAGTGAGTTCGGCTCAAAGGTTCTGTGCTGGGAGTATTTAGATCAGGAAAGCCGTGTTGGCCTGGAAAGGCTTTAAGCTTCTTTGTTGTTTAAAACGGCACAAGAACACAAACACAGGAAAGGATTGTGGACACAAGGATTGATTATTGACAGATTTTTCACACTTTGCTTGTTACTGCCGGAATGGTTTTACTGTTTCATTTCACTGCATTGTACTGTCTTTGGTTTGTTATTCTTTGTTTGTACAATTCTTGAGATTTCACTCTATACCTTGCGCCCAAAAATGACAAACATCTGTTTGTTTGACTGTGTTTATATAAGAAAAAGTGTAAGTGGTCTGTTGGGTTGTAATGTGCTGTAATAGGTACAGAAACATCAGACTGTTTATCGCAGATACACTGTAAACTAAGTGCTTAACTCACTAAGACAGGCGTCTAGCTCTTATTTACTGTAATACACATTATTATAGTTCTTAGAGGAATAATCTTATTTAGCAGCAGTGCAAAAATACAATCAGTTAATGAGATGAGATTTTAAAAGAAACCAGAGAAGTCAATTTTTGTGTTAAAAATAATAAAGAATTCTCAAATCCCAAACTGTTTTAAATAATCTGTAATCAGCGCAGAATAATCCAGTCCAGGTTTGACGTCTCTAAACATTTCAGTTTTCATTCAGGACCCAATTTAAAATGGTTCTAAAGGTAAAAATAGCAGTGAGATTGTCCCTTTTCTTTAGCACAAATAGAGTAATAGCAAGAATCCTTCATGAGGACAAGTATATCGAGGCACGTGACGTCGCCCGGTACGGCGGAGCCGGGGTCCCACCCTGGAGCCAGGCCTGGGGTCGGGACTCGTCGGAGAGCGCCTGGTGGCCGGGTTGCTCCTCGCGGGACCCGGCCGGGCCAAGCCCAAACGAGAGACGCGAGGCCATCCCCCAGTGGGCCCACCACCTGCAGGGGGAACCGTGAGGGACCGGTGCAAAGAGGATTGGGTGGCGGACGAAGGTGGAGACCTCAGCGGCTCGATCCCCGGATGCTTGGGCTGGCTCTAGGGACGTGGAATGTTACCTCGCTGGGGGGGGAAGGAGCCTGAGCTTGTGCGGGAGGTCGAGAGATATCGACTAGAAATAGTCGGGCTCGCCTCCACGCACAGCGTGGGCTCTGGAACCCATCTCCTTGAGAGGGGCTGGAGTCTCTTCTACTCTGGAGTGGCCCACGGGGAGAGGCGGCGGGCTGGGGTGGGTTTGCTTATTGCCCCCCAGCTCAGCCGTCTTGTGTTGGGGTTTACCCTGGTGGATGAGAGGGTCGCATCCCCACGCCTTCGGGTTGGGGATAGGTCTCTGACTGTCGTTTCGGGCTTCTAGACGCAGCCAAGGGCCGGAGGGGGTCTGGTTTGGGGACCAGTGGATTTCGTCTCTTCTTTTTGCAGATGACGTGGTCCTGCTGGCCCCCTCTAGCCAAGACCTACAGCATGCGCTGGGGCGGTTCGCAGCCGAGTGTGAAGCGGCTGGGATGAAGATCAGCTCCTCCAAGTCAGAGGCCATGGTACTCAACCGGAAAAGGGTGGCTTGTCCTCTTCAGGTTGGAGGGGAGTTCCTGCCTCAAGTGGAGGAGTTCAAGTATCTCGGGGTCTTGTTCACGATTGAGGGAAGAATGGAGCGGGAGATCGACAGACGGATCGGTGCGGCTGCCGCAGTAATGGGGGCGCTTTGCCGGTCCGTTGTGGTGAAGAGAGAGCTGAGCCAAAAAGCGAAGCTCTCAATTTACCGGTCAGTCTACGTTCCTACCCTCACCTATGGCCATGAACTTTGGGTCATGACCGAAAGAACGAGATCCCGGATACAAGCGGCTGATATGAGCTTCCTCCGTAGGGTGGCCGGGCACTCCCTTAGAGATAGGGTGAGGAGCTCGGCCATTCGGGAGGGGCTCGGAGTAGAGCCGCTGCTCCTCCACATCGAGAGGAGCCAGTTGAGGTGGCTCGGGCATCTATACCGGATGCCTCCTGGACGCCTTCCTCGGGAGGTGTTCTAGGCACGTCCCACCGGGAGGAGGCCCAGGGGACGGCCCAGGACACGCTGGAGGGACTATGTCTCTCGGCTGGCCTGGGAACACCTTGGGCTCCCCCCGGAGGAGCTGGAGGAGGTGTCTGGGGAGAGGGACGTCTGGGCGTCTCTGCTGAGTCTGCTCCCCCCGCGACCCGGTTCCGGATAAGCGGAAGACGACGAGTACGAGTACGAGTACAAATAGAGTAATAGCTACATAGATCAGAAACCGTTTTAATAAAGGGTTTTTATTATGAAATTATTAATATCAGCTTTAATTCATTTATAGAGTTAAGATTCCATTAAAATCAGAGAACCCTTTCATTCATGCTAACTTTGGCTCTCTAATAGATAAAACAAACAAACATTTTTCAGTTTTCTCCAGTTTTTTCCAGCTGTTTTAGATTTTTAACTAGAACCTGAAAGCTACTGAAACCTCATGCTGTACGACAAGATTTTCTTACAGTGTTATTGTCTGTCAGCGTCTTTTTTTTCTATCCAGGTAACCAAAATGCTGCATACAGGTTAAAGGTCTGAGCTCTTTAATACAAATTTAACCAAAGTCATGCTAACAGGAATTGCACTTGCAGTTAGCATGCTACAAGATCTTCTTGCAGATCCAGTCTCTATCTATTAATTAGCCTATCATATATAGAATGCCACCAACATCTCTTAGCAAGGATTTGTAGGGCCAGTACAGACTCCACAAAAACTAATACATTTATTCCTTAACTTGAGGTGCCAAGGATGTCAAAACCAGGGCTGCAAGAACAGAAATAAGCTATTTTGTTCTCCTAGAGTCAGAAGAGGCTTTAATTCAGTAAACACTGTGGTTCACTTGTACAGCTTTAACGTTTACCCATGTCAAGGTATTCACTGCTTGTATGCAATGTACCTCTGACTCTGACTTGATGATGAAAACAACATCAGACATGTGACATTGGATGGTACTTACACTCTAGCTTGTCCTCAGGGCGCCCGCCTTCCAGCAAAGAGAGGTAAAACACAATATCCTTCAGCTGCACCATATCCAGTGGCCCGGGCAGGGTGGGGGTCTTCAGAGGAGTTGAGTTGCTTTTGATGAGCTTAAGGCCTGCAGGGGGGCACAAAGGAAAGGTCAAAGCATCCCCCACAATGCCTATGTTAGCCCAAATACCTGCTGGTTAGGATGCCAAGCTTTATTGATGGGATCTAATTCAAGAACAGAAACAGGATAATGTCATTCCCTTCTCATTATTTTTAATGGTAAAGACAAAACAAAATTAAACATAATAAAGCTATTTTATTTTTATTAAATACGTTACTTCATGGAATTTCCTGGAATTGTTCTGGTACTTTCTAGGAACTAACCAGCTACTTTTATGTAAATTACCAGGTACTTGTCTGAACCTTCATAGTCTTTTTTTTAGAACCTACAAAACTGGACCTACTTTCCTGGAACTTACCAGTTAAGTTCCTTGAACATTTCAGTAAAGTACTTTGAAAATCTCACAAAGGTCCATGCGTGTTTAAAAAAAACTATGTGGTAAGTTTCAGCAAAGTTTTAGGAAAATATCTAATATGTTAAAGCAATGTTTCAGCAAAGTACTATGAAATTCCTAAAACGTAACAGTAATGCTCTAAGAAAGTTTGAAGAAAGTACCTGGCAGGTTACATGAAGCTTCCATGACAGTTCTGGAAAGTAACTGAAAGGTATGCTCTAAATTCCTTCAAAGTAATCTCTACATTTTGAGAAAATACAAGCTGTGTTATGTAGCCTTACAAAAATATTTCTCATTCATCTCAACAATTACTACAAAAAACAAAAATAAAAGTCACTAGCTCCAGAATAAGGGGAACATGTGATCTTTACAATAAGGATTTGACAAAGAATTGGGACAATAAGTCATGCCAGAAAAGCTTTTTAATGCTTTATTTTGGGAATGACATAGGTCATAACAAATGCTTGCTTTTCACAGATCTGCTCAGTTAGCAACAGTGGTGGTTGGAGATGAGAGTTAATGAGTCCAAGGTGAAATGGGTTGGACAGTTACAAAGGAGGGATAGCAGTTAAAGTGGACAAAGGATGCTGATAATGATGCTGTCAATGCTGGGAGAGGGAAAATAGTACGGCCAGAGAGAAAATTCATGGATGTTCAGCGTCTTGTAAAAGGATGGCCCCCCTAAAACCCTTATTACATTTTAGCATGTTAGAACCACAAAATTCATGGGATTTTATTAAAATGTTATGTGACAGATCAATGCAATGTAGTTTTTCAAATGGAAGAAAAATAATAAATGCTTTTCAATTTCTTTACAAATAAAAATCAGAGAAATGAGGCATGCATTTAAATTCAGCCTCAATGGTCTATGATAAATGGAAACATGGACACCAGGGAGTTTGAAGGGTGATTGTGTTATAAAATAATATCTCGCGGTTTAAACATCTTAAAAAGCACAGTTCAATGACACAACTGCAAACCTACCAAAACATGGCTACACACTGTGATAGCAAAATTTAAAATGCATTTGTCCTTCTGAGGTGACGATGTGTCTGACCTGACAAAGACTTCCACCTTCCTTCCTGCTCCCTCCTGCTGGTCATCCCCACTGCATTTACAAGGTAAAGGGGAAATGTTTATCACAGAGGAGCCGAGACGCCTAGGAGAGAATCAATTCAATTTCTCACCTCTGCTCTTCCTGGAGGGTGGGGTTCCCCTTTGTCTGGTCAGAACAGGTTCGGCTCAGCTCAGTAACACGTCTGATGCTGAAAACCTCTCCCTTATAAGGCTAAATTAATAAATCTGACTGGATGGTGATCATCGTTCTGTTTCTTTAATAAATACAATTTTTTCAACAACACCTACACTGACAGGCTGGACGAGGAGGAGCATTAATCAGAGAAGCTGCCAAGAGGCCCGCGGTAATGGAACAGAACTTGCATCTGGCAATGACATCTAACCTAGTTTAACTGTGTTTTGGGTCAAAGTGGAACAACTAGTGGGATTTGCTTAATGGTATGCGAATTGACAAGGTGAGCTACTAAGCACAAAACAAGCTAAACCCTGGTATTTCAGACACTGTAGCAACACAATCGCTAAAGTAGTGTGCATCGGAAGGTTTAATGCAAAAGAAATTCTCAAAACTGCGAATAAGTTTTTTGTTTCATTTTTACTGCAGCTTTTTCATACGCAATGCACCCCCTTTCCTACTTTAAACGCATACCTTTCAACTTCTGAGTAAAAATAGAAAACATAATTATAAAAAATCCTCAAAAAAATTATGCAGTACCAATGAGTGCCAACTGACTCAGGAAAGCTGAATAGAAATGCACACACCTTTTAGGTTTTTGTTTGCAAAAAGGTTGTAACTATATATTTACATTCTATTTAACAATTATGAGTACTTTGTGGTAGTTTGTCACACCCGTTCTAATAAAACACTTTGAAGTTTGTGGTTTTATTATAAGTAAAACTGCCAGGGATAGGTTAAGATGGGGGCAGAAGATCCACTTTGGAGACCTGGAGGCAGCTGAAGGCAACAGAAGACTTTATGATGCAGCTAGAGACTCAGAGGGCAGTGATATTATTGCTATTTTATGAAACTGCTAAGGCCCTCTGTCAGCATTTTAGTAGTGACCTGAAGCCTGAGTTTTATATAAAAAGCAAGATCACCATGCAGAGAGAATTAACAACGTTGCGAAAAATCTGAAGGTTGCTCTGTAAAATCTCAGCACCACAGCAATGATGTCATCCAAAGTGAAAATGTAACAAAATGTAAAATGTTATGAATGAAATGCTATTATCACATTGGTAAACAGATGTACTGTGTCTGCAGAGGGTCAAAAAACTTTAAACAAAGCGAGAGCTAAACTAATGAAGGAAATAAGAATAATGAATACAAGGCACAAAAACCCTAAACCCAGAAAAGATTAATGACAGTTCAAGAAAAAGGATTTGCCCCCTTCCAGATTTTTTGGGTTTTGTCATTTGCCGTTAAATTTTTTTGATCAGACATATTTTACCATCCGACAAAGACAACCCGAGTTAATACAAAGAGCAGTTTTCAAACAAACATTTAATTTATTAAGGGTAAAACTCAATAAATTTATTTTCTTGGATTTGCAACTCTCCCATGGATGCTAGTTTTTCTTAGTGTTGAGTCATGAACACTGGCCCTAACCAAGGCAAGTGGGTCCTGCAGTGCTCCAGTTATTGTTGTTTCTATTGAGCTTTTGGATGAGTCATTGATGCATTCTTGGAGTTTTGGTAGTTCGGACACTCGTGGAAAGGTGCATCACTTCACTATGTTCTCTCCACATGTTGTTCACTGGAGTCCCAGAGCCTTAGAAATAACTCTGTAAATCTTTCCAGACTGATAGAGGTCAATGACTTCATTTGTTCTTAAAGTTCTTAAGTTTTGAGGCATTATGTGTTGCTTTTTTTTAAATTACAATTAAGATTTCACTACTATGTTTACTCATTATAAGCATATGGAGCTAATTCAGGCTCTGCAACAAGTCTGAACTGGTTGTTTAGACACGGAAAACAGCCAGCACCTGGTGTAATGTGCTATGGGTTCATTCTGGCATCATTTTGGCAATAATACACAAATATGATTAAGCATAAATGCTAAATCCAAACAGAATCCCTACCAAGAGAATTGGCAGACTCTGCAATTTACATTTCATGCCACCTGGCTGTTTGCTGCAGCAGAATTAGAATGTCTCATGGCAAACATATGAGTAACTACATAACACCAACATCTGCTGTGTCTACAACTGAGTGTTTGCCTTGGGAGAGAGATTTTCCTTTTTACACTTACCAGAGACTCTGGGCTTGTCAGTAGATGAGGGACTGAGTTTAGGACCCTTGTTGCTGAACGACATGAAGAGGTGTTGACAGAACTCCTCAGGGAGCTCACTCTCCAGGAACGTCTGCATGAAGACCTTGAAACCTTCAAAGTCAATCTCCTATAACCAAGACAGAAACAGTAAACAAAAAATATTCTGTGCTGATTGTAAGGTTTTCATTTTTCAGCCAGTGGAACATATAACCTAATTAATTTAAATGGCATAATGAACAAAGAAAACTACATCAAAATTATCAGCAACAACAACATCAGGCAGCCTGCAGAGAAAATTGATCTTGTCATGCTGACATTGATCCAGAACATACTGCACACAAAGTGGTGAAGAAATGGTTCACTGACAAAAATATGAAAGTGTTGGACTGGCCCAAAGAGCACCTTTAATCCAATACTGACTCTGTGGAAAGAACTAAAGATTAGGGTGATGTCAAGAAGGTCTTCTGACCTCAAAGATGCCAGTGCTAATGTGCAAGAAGCTTGTCAGCAATTGTAAGAAGCGTTTGGTTGTTGTCATAGCTATTAAAGGCTTTTCATTTGATATAAACTGAAATTGAAATCGCCCAGGTGTCATGCAGGGCTGTTTTTTTGGACCAACATGCAGATCAGGGTGAGGGAGCTGCATGAATGTAGCAGTGTTTTAAAAATAATAATGAAGCAGGAACTTACACGTGATGACAAGATAGGTAAACTCAGGCAAGTATACAGACATGGAGCAGGTGGTAAACAGGAGGATTCAGTGGCAAGCAATGAAAACCAGAGGGCATAAATACAGAGGTAGGTTGGAGAATGAACCAATGAAAAAGGGGGCTAATCAGGAGAAATATGGAGCAGCTGGTGACAGGGAGAATGCAGGGCAACTGAAGGAGGGAAATAACAGAAACATCTAAACACAAGAATGAATCATGAACCTAATCTATTAAGAAAAACAGTAACTAAAGATAATAAACAACAGGGAGAAAATCTAACAGAATATAAATGTACAGAATCACAAGAAATACCAGCAAAAAGAGAACATTAACTGGAGAATAAGGGAACTAAAACTTCTAACACAAGCAAACCATGACACCAGGGGTATGAATAATTTTAAATTATTTCTATTTATGTACTTGCAATAAATTAGGGAAAACATAACATTGTTACCAGATTGAGGATTTCCTGCTTCTTTAACCGGAGGCATGAAGGAAACAAAAGTCAGTGTGTGTTGGTATGAATGCCTTGTGCCAAGTTTAAAATACATTTTCAGATTATATTTGTATATAACAAGCATTTACACAAACATACATTTTTATTGTTTTTTTCTATAGACAGTGAAAGTTAAAGTTTAATTTAAAAGGTTAGAAGCGTCAGAGTCTCAACTTCATACCATCTTAGGTTTAGTTGGTGTCACTTTGTGTTTGTTTAAAAACATTCACTAAATAACTTATCCATGTTAGGATTTTTTTAGCACATGGACAAGAAACTAGACCAAGACCATAAATCGGTTATGTAATGCAGTGTGAACTCAACACACACCTCCTCTGGGTTGTATTTAGCCAACACGCCGTCTCCATGGAACTCCTGCAACACATCCTTCAGCTTCTTGGTGGAGTCTGAGGAAGAAATGTTTACAACATGTCACCATTTTAGGTTAATTTATATTTCGACTTACCTCTGTTACAATCCTGAGGAGTTTAAGCAGGTGCACATTTTGGCCTGCAGATTACTTCTATTTGACTTCCTACAGAAAATCTGCACTATAGGAAGTCAGTGTCAGCCACTGCTGCAGATGTTGTGATCTCTATAAAGTATATCTATTCCTGAAGAGGGGTTTAAATCCTGAAGACTGCAAAGAAACCCATCCAAAGCGCAACTTGTAATTGGTTGGTCATAAAAATCTACATATATGTAGATTTGGCATATACAGTTGAAACACATTATAGTTGTATTCAATAACCTAGGATTTGCGTTCCAATGAGGCTCGTTTTTCAGAACAGGCATTAAACATAATTTTAAACATACCTTTCATTAAGCCCACATTTCCGTATTAAAAATGTTTTTATCTATTGGTCTGATGTAATATTCTAATCCTAAATTATGCATTCTCATTTGGTTTGAGTTGAAAATGATCGCAATTAACAGAAAGGCTTGAAAACATCAGTCTATGTGTAATTAATCTATATAATTTGTTTTGCTAAGCGATTTGAATAGGGCTGTACATACACTGTAAAAAGACACATTAACTGTCCTTTAGGTCAATTGAGATATCTCTAATTGCTAAAGACGGGAATAATGCTTTTATGATATTATTTATTTATTCAAATTCAGAATTTTACATATAGTAAGAGCACTAATATTTGATCAGAGTCATACAGTTTAAAAGGCAATTCTACCAAATAGTAGAAGAAAGAGGGACCTAAAGGATTAGTGGGAGGAAAAATAGGTCATAAAGAGGAATGAATAAAATGAATGGGGTAAAAAGAGGTTGATGGATTAGGAAAGATCAGTGGGATGAAAATATGGTTGCTATGAGGAATGAGAAGGACGCAGGATACAAAAGAGGGCCATAAAGAGGTAAGGGGAAGATAAGAGGTATGAAAGGTTTCCTTAATGAAGACGAGTAAGATGAAAATAAGTTATAATCAGAATGAGGACAGTGAGTGGAATGAAAACCATTCTTAAAGAGTGGAATGAGATGCGGTCTTTACCCTTACTGTGTCTAGTTGCCTTACTGTGTCTAGTGTCTAGTGCTGATGTCTATAGTTGCATTTTTGGGACCAAACACAATGACTTGAGTTTTTTCTGCATAAAGCTGGAGAAAATTCTGTCCTACCCACACATTAAAACCATGGACACATTTGGTTCAGGGACTGCAGTGCCCTGTGATGCAGTGCCACAGATATATAAAGTTGTTTGTCATCAGCATACATATAGTAACAGATGATGTGTAATCTGAGTTAGGGGAATCATACAGGTGTTAAATAAAAGCGGACTGAGAATGCACCCTTGAGGACCTCCAAAATTGTGTTTTTTGTTTCCCCAGATTTATAATTACCAAAGTATAAAGTGGTCCAAGTCAAGACAAGATTAGCAGCATTTTAGCACAGTGCCAGACAAACCCACCAATTCTTCCAGTATATCAATCAGTATGTTATGAATGACTGTGTCAAATGTAGCGCTTAGATCGAGCAAAACCAAAACAGAACTCTCAGACCCATCAAGTCGTTTAAACCTTTTACCAATGCCATCTCTGTGCTGTGGTGTGGTCTAAACCCTGACTGGAAATAAAAAAGGTTATTTATCCTGAAGGTGTCATTTTTCATAAACTGCCTTTCAATAATCATTCCTAAAAATGCTATATTAGATATAGGCCTGTAATTACTAATTATTAATGCATTTGAATTGTTCAAAAGATGTTTGATCACCACAGTTTTCAGAGCCTGTGGAAAATAACCTCACTTTAAGGAAGTATTTACTATCTGCAATATTTCAGTTGCAACACAGCCAAAAACTGACTGGCATGAATAGCTGATTGTAAAGTTTGATGCTGATGATCCATGTTATTAAAAGTAGGTGGGACGGGGGAATGAACAAAATGGCTAGTCTAACAATGGGTTGTAAAAACGCTGACAGGAACAAATGAGATGCAAATGAGGTTGCAAAAAGGTATTATATGAACAAGTATGATAAAAAAAAAGGTGTCATAAAGAGAAATTGGGGAAAATGAGTGGAATGAAATGGCATCATAAACCAAAATAAAGAAGAAAAACCACTCATAAAAGTTGATAAGTATAATGAGTGAAATGCAAAGGCTGGTAAAGAGAGATGGAGAGGATGAATGGGATGATAAAGGTCATAAAGAAATTTGAGCAAATTTAATGGGCTAATAGTAGGTCATAAAGATGGATGATGACAACAAGAGATGAGAAGGATGAGTGAGACTATACGGCGCTGAAAAAAGAATGATGAAAATGAGTGAAATGAAAAACGGGTTATAAAGACAGACTGAAAATCAGAGATGTAAAAAGGGAGTGTAGGGCATGGCGCTGGTGTAAGGGTTAAGCGCGCGGCCATGTGCAGACGCTATAGTCCTCAATGGGGCTGTCCCGGGTTCGAGTCCCGGACCTGGCGACCTTCGCTGAATGTCTCCCCCTCTCTTTGCCCTCTTTCCTGTCTACCTACTGTTGAAAAATAAAGGTCTCTAGTTCTGCAAAAAAAATATACAGATAAACAAAAAGGGGTGTAAATAAGGACGAATGAGACATAAAATCTTTGTGATGAGGTAAATGAGTGGGATTAAGCATCACAAAAAGCAATGAAGGAGGTCAATTGGGATAAAAGGTTGGTTGTATTGAGGTATGAAAAGGATCAGTAAGATGTAGCAGAAAGGATAGGCTGTGTAAGATTGGGTAATGAAAACATATGAGGAATGCAAGTTGTTACAAAACTTTTTATTAATCTGCTGCTTGGATGTAGAAGAAATGCCTCAGATCTATTCCAATATAAATAACAATACCTGATATGTTTTGTCTACTGGGAAAATGCATTTCAACTCCATTGCCTCTTTTGTTGCCTCCTGCACTAATTGTTCTGGATCTTTTATTTTCTCTAAATCCATTTTACCAATAGTGTGTTGGACTAAATGCCTCACGGTCGACTGAGTGTGTGTCATCATTACTGACCATCTTTATTAATGCACCATCGACGCAGAAACCATTTAGGAGCAGAGTGATAATACATCCACTGATTACCTGTCTGCCACATTATCCAGTCACAGCTAAATAATAATCTACAATTAAGTCAGGGTAATGATTTAGGTTCATAAAAACAGACTATTTTCTTCAAGCATTAAAAGTAACAGAAGTGTGTCTCTATTGAATAGCATATGGCAAATCTTCACATGAGCAATCATATTGCTGAAAGGGTAACTAATTGTTGTCAGAACTGGCGAGGCACGTAGCTATTAAAATGTTATGAAAGTGTGCACAGTTCACATTAATGAGAGGAAAGGGGGTAATACAGAGGAGAGGAGATACAGGATGAAATGCCTATTGTTACCAAACAGAACGTTTTATAATCAGTCGCTGCAGAGTGCATGCAGAGCAGCCAGGAGCTTCTGGAAACATGATTATCTGAAATCTGTCAGCTCTGCATCTTTGGTCCACATGGACCATTTTTACACACATCAACACAGGTTAGTTGTCCCTTAACTATTAGCGTCTTAACTTCTCTTCCTTCTGTTATGTCTTCTAAATTTCATGTGTCTAAGCTTGATATCTCTTCAATATATTTGAGCTAAATTCAGACTAATTTGCCAAACATGAAACAACCAACAAGCAGCTGGAACTGGTTTTAGAGTGTATCATCTGCAGAACAGAGTTCCCTTACCAGTTTATTGGTCCCGATTTGCAGCAATTCAAGAATAACTCACTTTCAAGACAAATAACAGTGCAAGACATTTTTTGTGAAAAACATTCATTATTAAGATTCATGGTATGTGCTCCGAATACAAAAATTAAGATAATGGTTAAGTTGTATTGTATAATGCTGAAAATTGCACTGTAATAATTTTAGCTGCAACCCTTTAACAACAACAAAAGATTTATAGTCCAGGGTTGGACATTTACCAACCTTTTTCTTGTTCATAGGATGTTTTTTGTCCTTCAAATACTTTATGTGCCACATCTTACATATTTTGACTGATTTTACCCTCCTTGTAAACTATCAGCTAAAAAAAAAAAACGTTATATGATTGCATAATAAAATATACACAGTAACATCAGAATTTGTGTAGAAAAATGTTTTAAGTGTACAAATAGATGTTACTTTTAGATTTTTCAGATTATTTAAAGAGTAAACAGACAGATGGAGCCTTTTACAGAAGCCTGCTGTCAGTGGATAGTATGCTGCTACAGAAAGAGCACTCCTCTACAAAAAGGATATCTCAAGAAGGTGAGACATATTCTTAGTATCCTGTTTTTTTGCTCTGATATCTCAAGATGGTATCCAAGCAGCAGTTTCCAGGTAAAATGGGTGCATGGAGAGACATAGAGTACTGAATTTGCTCACCCCGCACCACAGTCATGTCCCTCACTGCAGGCCAAGCCCTGAACCTGATAACCCCAGCAGCCTGCCCTAGCCCCGGGCAGCAAGATCACCTAGCACTAAGGAGGGGAAACCCCCCAGAGCCTCCGACCCACCAAGCAGGCTAGAGCCCACCATGGCGGTCAGAACTCAAAGAGGAAACATCACAGCTTGCTGACAGCAGAGTTTCCCCCAACCGAACCCCAACACCCATGTTTCTGTGATCTCATTATGGTGCAGGATGGAGTCAAACAAAGCAGTGGAGGAGCAATGCAAGGCACTGCCAGATGTCACTGGATGAGGCCTTTTTGACCATTTTGCCAATATTTACATACCAATAAAACTCAAGTTGACAACTCAAGTTGAAAAACATCAACTGCCCTTAGCTGCCCTTAGTTCTTCAAGACGGCTCTAAAGCTCCAAAGCTGTGGGTGACCTGTCTTTATGAACTTGAGAGGTTTAAAAGGCTTTTGAGCGAAACAAGTCATTTATATTAGTTGGACTAAGAACTTTTATACCTAAATAAAAAAACAAGAAGCCCACATAAAAGGAACTCGAAGATGCCCAGGTAGTCAGTGCATTGACGGTTTGTCTAAATCTTTTCATGTCTGTCATGGATGGATTTCAAATGATGAAATACTTCAACACCTCAAAGCAAAACATAAACATCCAGAGCACAGTCTGGTGGGCAGGAAAACAAAATAATGTGCTGCAAATTAGTCATTTAAAGATTTTACAAGCCTAGCTTTAGCTTTCTCTTTTCAGTGCAAGACGTGTGAAAATCGTTACTATAGAGTACATTAAGTTTTGGTGTAACCACAGTTATGTTAGTGTTATTACAGCTTACAGATAACATTTTTGTTATAGTTACCTCAGTGCTTTGATGTTATCTGAGTTGTGTTTATGTTTGTACTGCAGTGACCTCTGTAAATGTTTTGTTTTATTATTTTATCTATGTGGAGGATTGGCAGATGCAGTGAAGCAGATATCCTGCCAACTTTCCAATAATAAAAAAGTCACAGGCCAAAAGGAGACATTAAACACAGTGCTTTCCTACTCAGATTTCTATTTAAACTGAAAGGAGTCCTCTTTTTCATATTTATGATGTTATATATTAGAGGTTGTGCTGTCTGGTTTTTACCAATATACCACACACACTACTGTGTTATTTGTTTATCTTTTGTCTTAACTGTTTATCATATGAAAATATTAAGTAAACCCTGCTTTTTCCTCAGGATTTTAAAAGTAAAGCACATCAGAAGGTATGGATGTCCCTACAAATGCATCCCAAGCTCAGATCATACGATGCTTAGAGAACTTCTAAAAAGAAATAATCTCCTGCTGGGGATCCAACACAGCCACATGGAGAAAATGGACTGAACTGCACACAGAGAACAAGGAGAATGGAAAAACTCTGAATCCCAGAATGCATAGTATTAACCCATTTTCATGACAGCTCCCAGGAATGAGGAGTTCCTCACAGCTGGAATCCCCATGATATCATAGAAGTTTAAAAGCATGAGTGGAGCAGTGTTCTTCCTCTTTGCTCGCAGCTCACAGGCTGCATTAGAGACAAGTTGTCTCTAATGCAAAATTCAAAAGTGCAGACTGCTGTGTTTACTACACAGCTCACTCTGTTCACCCTGCGATTGCCCGTAGTACGCTGCCAGCGCTTATACTCACATTAATATTTGTATTACTGGGCATTAAAGGTGCATGTGGGACTTAAAGGGGTTGCTAAATAGTGCAGCAGCCGCTATTTTCTTAAAACCCTTTATTAAAATTGTGTTCTATTTTCCCCTTTGCTTTGCATTGTGAACTGATTGTTTGAACATCTAGCAAGTGTTGTTCTTTGTTAGCTTTTGAAGCTAATTCAGCCTCATTCCAAATTCCTCAAAACAAACCTTGGTTCTTAAACATAGGTATTTACCCTGATCTGTGTTATCACTGCACTTTCTTTATTAGTTATCAGTTTCAGTTTTATTCTTAGGTTTCCCACATAGTCAGGCGTACTTTCAGTGGATGTTTGAGGTTTCATAGTCAAGTCTCTTTGGTAAAACAAAGAGAAAAGAAGGTGGTATATAAAGCCAATAAACCACACTAGGGACAAAAAAGGGGAATACACCTCTCAGTGAGACACCGAGTGGCACTGACATTGCGCGTCCTCAGGACCTGTTGATGGGAGCAGGGTCTAACATATAAAACTATCATATGTGGAGAATTTTTCCCGCCGAGAGGTTTATTGTGTGAAACCGCTCGCGCAGTCATACAAACTGAGCTTTGCGTGGACATGTTTGCTTTGAGTCCACCTTGGGGAGGTGCATACATCCGAGGATTTAAAGTGAAACTAAACCCGATGTGAAAGCATAACTCTGCTTTAAAAGATGCCACCGAAGTGGGCAGTGCCAAGAGACACTGAGGGGCAAGAGACAAGTGTGCGGAGGGGGTTAAGCGCGGGATGTGGTCAGGAGGACGAGAGTGACCAGAGCGACGCTGGTAGTTTCACCACAGATAGATCTTTTGAGGGGGAGGATTTGTTATCCCCCTCGTCACCTGATGTTGAAGAAGCTTTGTGGAGCTTAGCAGGCCTGACAGCGGAGCCAAGTTTGAACCACTTGCTCTTGGCGATGACTCAGCATTGCTCGAAGTCGAAGACTGAATGGGTCCAGTTTCTCAGTGACCAAGTGATGTTAGCAGCATCATTGTCAACTTAGGCTAACATTCAAAGGAGGAACAAAATTTCAGAAAGTTTCCATTTACACGTAGACTTATAATATCTCAAGCAAATGATGTAATTGAAGGTATAAAGCATAAAAAGCTATGATCAGTCCTCATAATTCCAACTCCTGGCTCACTATGGGGGCGGGTCTGAGTGAGATGGTTTTATACCCAAACGCGGGGCTGTGAAATAGACATGAACCAAGACATGGACCAAGCTGAACCAAAAGGAAAATTCAACTGCAGTAGCCACTGTTAAACTTAATGAGGGCAGCAGACCATTTTAGGACAAATATTGCAGAATTAAACAAGTTTACATGAAATTGTAAATATTTGCACAGTGATATAAAGATAGCACTTTTATGGCCCAATTCATATAGTTTATCTGCAAAGAAAAAGTTGATCTGGGGTTTAGTTCCACTTTAGGTGGGAGCCTTTGTTTGTGCCTTTTAACTATTTTTTTCTGTGGTTTATTACTTTTTCTTATTCTCTTCATTTTAACCTAGCAGTTTATTTGAATGTTACTACCCTAGTTAAAGAGTTGCTCGACTAAAGTATTTCAACTGGAAGTTGAAGTATTTTGTTAATAAATTCTTGTATTTTGGAGAGACGTTGTTTCTTTTTATGCTGTAAATGTATGCAGGGCTTGTTGTTTAAGAACAGCAATGCACAAATTCACTTCTTTGTCTTATATTCTATAATACCGCATCTTATCAGGCAGGTATTCATAAAACAATAACTGACAGAGACTGAGAGCTGTTTGGATTTAAATTCCAGATAATCAGGTGGTGCCCCGACTTGTTAATTGTAATTAAAATGATCAACTTTGTTAATAATTGGTCTTATTCATAGTTATTCATAGCCAAATCAAACATACTGTTGCACAACACTCCATATGTTTTAGTTTTACCTTCTGGACTTTCTGCCACTTTTGCATGGTTGAAAGGCTTGCTTTATCCCATTTTGTAGTTTAAAAACTAATTACTGCGAACAAAATTTTATTTTTAACTCTAAATCAGGATTACTACAGACTTAATGAGAAGGTAAGAATCAAAGTAAAAGTTTTAGATTATCGGAATCCTCCACCTTTAATCCTGAAGTGTGAGTAATCCTGAGTAATGCTTGCAGCACTTTAGGTGTTGTTCTGGGTTCTTTTGTATCCTCCAAGAGTAGTCCTTGATCTGCTCTCAAAGTCATTTTGGGAGGTTGGCCTTTCTTTACAATGTTCTGCACTGTTCCAAGTTTTCTCCATTCGTGGATAATGACTCTCACACCTGGTTTTTGCTCGCTGTTTCTGTTCTCATGAACAACATTTAATGGCTGTGTTGTGTTAATTCGGCCGGACCATTCTTGTAACGGTCCACTCGCTGCATGAGTAGCGCTCACGAAACAGGAAAAGCAGCAAGACAGAGCCTAATTTTTACAAGCATTCACCCAGTTAAACAAGTTTGATAGACGTGTAAAAATGGCTAAAAAGTCAAACTTATGAGGTAAAATGTAGTTAGAAATGTACTTCCTTTATCGACTTTTCTTCTAAAACAGTTAATTACAGGCAGATTTTATCTGCAGCACTATCTATTTCTCAAAATAAGAACTGCAGTAAACGCTGTGCAGCTCAAGAGAGGGTATGAAAGCAAAAAAGGGTGATTTATGCTTCAATTATCTCGAGACAGCTGGCACACGAGTACATAACTGCAGCTTCACTGTGGTTTCTCATCTGTTGTTGAATTTCTTTCGATCGGAGCATGATGTGTTGCTTTTTTAGATTTTAAGCCTACTTCATGTTGTCAGACAGATTCTATTTAAGTGATTTCTTGCTTCTATCAGGCCTGCGTGCAGTTTGTTAAATTAGACAGGTAATCCATGATTTAACAATGGAGCAATAACTTCTTTATATAGAGCCAGGTTGATTTGGAGGGTTTTAACCCTTAATTCATGAAATCGTCATTTGAAAACATCTTTTTTGTGTTTACTCAGGGTATCTTTGAATTGAACTTTTTTGTATTATCTAAACCATTTAAGTTTGTAAGGGGGTAAATACTTTTCACAGTATTCTAGTATTTTTTTCTAGTGAAGTTGCTTGAGTTTGTGAATGAAATTCAACCTTTTTACTCTTGCATATTTCATTATTTAAACAGGGGCTGATGGGCAGAAAAGGCCTAACTGTGATTCGTCTCTAGTCATGTGATTCCCAATGTTACATTTCTATTCAACCTACCATTCAAGGTCTACATTTTACGCATTCACATTAGCCATTTAAAATGTTGCATTTGTTTAGCCGGGCTGGCGTTGGGAAACCAGTATGGTTACATAGAAGACCAATGTCAGTGATAGAATTTCCTGAACGGAGACAGAATAAGATAAAAACATAATTTACTCACACTGAGTGTATTCCTGTAGCAGCGCAAATTCTGCTGGGGTCAGTGTGACCCATTTGTCCAGACCGCTCATTGTGTTCAGTACTTGTCTCTGTCTTCTCCGAGCCTTCCCTGGACGTCACACACTGGAAAACATTAGTCAACCAGCTCCATAACCAGCAGCAGTCACCTTCTTATCCTTTTGCTTTGCTTCCTTTGAAGAAAAGGTCAGAGAAAATGGAAAAGTGGGTCAGATGCACCATCTCTTCAGCTTTATTCAACACATAGAAAATTTCACTCTCTCTGTTTGAAGTTAGCAACAGTTGGAGGCTCACTCATTTAAGAGGCTGATACTTTGTACATTTTCCTGCAAGGCTTTTCTTTCTGCTGCATCCATTTCTGTCAGAATCTTTACTTATCTCTTTTTATCTCTTTGTGAGGACAGACCAAATAACAGAATACTTTTTAATATCTACTTTTTAATATTTGGGTTGCACGGTGGCGCAGTAGGTAGCGCTGTTGCCTTGCAGCGAGAAGGTTTTGGGTTCGATTCCCGGCTGGGGGTCTTTCTGCATGGAGTTTGCATGTTCTCCCTGTGCATGCGTGGGTTCTCTCTGGGTACTCCGGCTTCCTCCCACAGTCCAAAGACATGCCTGTTAGGTTGATTGGTCTCTCTAAATTGGCTTTAGGTGTGTGAATGAGTGTGTGCTTGGTTGTTTGTGTGTTGCCCTGCGATGGACTGGCGAGATGTCCAGGATGTACCCCGCCTCTCGCCCATAGACTGCTGGAGATAGGCACCAGCTCCACACGACCCACTATGGACGAAGCAGTATAGAAAATGACTGATATTGTTGATGTTCTCTGTTGGGTGATTTCTGATATATAAAACCACATCTTGGTGCACATACCCTTCTCCCTTATTTTTTTTCTTCTTAGATTTCTTTGAGAAAATAATTAAAACAAATGGCAAAAAAAAGATGTCGCTGGCTCCAGTATGTGATCTGGAAGCACAGTATTGGTACCACAAAAAAAGTTAGATAACCAATTATCACATCTGTCTCTGGAATCAGTGTTGTCAGCAAGAAATGGTCAGATAAATCCAAGTCCTTTCTTTGAACTGCTGCAGTTTAACGAGACCCACACAACTTCTAATATAATATTTGTAGTCTATTATAATTTTAGGTGTGCGTCTTATTGGGTCTGGTGAGCCTGAGAGTGGTGCCAGTCCAGCGTGTTTATAATCCAGTTCTTCCCAAAAGAGATTTAGTAAATCACATTTATTATCCAATCTAAAAGGTACACCTAAAACAATTGAATGTTGTGATATTTTTGTCGGGCTGCAATGTGATGCAGCTGGTAGCACTGTTGCCTTGCAGCAAGAAGGTCTTAGGTTTGACTCCCGGCCCGGGTCTTTTTGCATCGAGTTTGTATGTTTTCCCCTTACATGCGTGGGTTCTCCCTGGGTACTCCGGCTTGCCCCCACAGTCCAAAAACAGAACTTTTAAGTTAATTGGTCTCTCTCAAGTGCCTTTGGGTTTAATGGGGTGTGTGCATGGTTGTTTGTCCTGTGTGTCGCTGTGTTGTCCTGTGATGAACTGGCGACCTGTCCAGGGTGTACCCCACCTCTCACATATAGACCACTGGAGATAGGCACCAGCTTTTCCACGACCCTATATTGAAAATTGATGGATGGATATTTTTGTCATATATTTTTATGGAATCATGACACATAGTGTGAATTATTTCAAGCCTTTATTTCTTGTAATTCTGATGGTTATGAAAACCAAAAATTCAGTGTCTCAGGAAATTAGAATTTGACATAAGATCAATTTAAAAGGGATATCTTAAACACAAATGTCAGGCTTCTGAAAATTATGCTCATTTATATGCACTCCATACTCGGACAGAAAAGATCAGCATCTCTGTCCGGTTCAGCTTGAAGCATGCAACAAGTAAAAGGCTCCTTGTTGAGAGAAAAAAATACTCGTTTAGTTGTTTTAATCTTTAAAAGCTGCTTTGGTGTTGCTTTTCACAATGATTCCCCATCAGCCCTGCTGGTTGCCATGATGACAGCTTGATGGAGTTCAGCACATAAGCCTTTTTTGCAAGTATTTTAGAAAAAAGATCCAACATCCAGCATTTCACTGGAGGACAGTTACATGCATTTCTGTTCACAGATTTCCTTTTCCTTCAGTTATATGACTGTATTTTAGTCTAATAAATAAGAATCATTTTGAGTCTACAGCCATTTTAATGCAGGATAAGACATTTGTACAAAGAATGGGCTCACATTATCAATTAAAACCTGAAATTTAATTTATTTCAGGGTTTTTCTGCATCTAAACCTTAAGAAATTACCCTCATTAGTGCACGAGAGGATAACTGTCCACTTTAGAGGTTAACTACATCATTAGCCATCACAGCTAACTCTGTTGGCTTATATAACTTTGTTTTATCTGTTTCTGTGGTTATTGTGCATTTATTTGTCTGTTAAGTCATCCTAACCTGTGCATCTGTGTGATTGTGTGATCATGTGCATGTGGGTCTGTGAGCCTGAGTCCATATTGCCACTGAAGCAGTTGACCCAGTTACTCGGAACTGAAAGCTTGGATCAACAAGAGGATGTTCAGTCATGTGAAGGCTAATTTCACGTGACTAAAATCTGTTTGCATCGCTGCAAGTATAAACAGCGCACATTGGTTTGTTTTATTATTGGGCCATTAATGCCTTTGATTTGGCTTTGACCCATCTGTGGGTGTGTTCGTTCATTTGCGTGTATGTGTGTGAGGATACATGTGCAGAGATTCCCTGAACAATTAACAGAGCGTCATCTCTCTGAAGCTGTTAAATTATAGAGATGACAGAGAGATACAGCGTACATAGAATGCATCCAGCAGTAGAAGCTGTATTAGAGGTGGTTGTGTGGAAATCAACCCCCTGCACATAAACTTCAATCTGCAAAAACTCTGCAAATGAGCTGCAGCAAAGAAGCTGAGTGAAAAATCTTACATAAAACAGGCTCCTTGAGTGTATTCCTGCTGTACACCGTGATCATCCTCTCCCTTTTTCTGCAGTGCATCCTCACAGTCCTCTGTGGTATCATCAAGAGCAAGAGTCCAGTTCTGCACGTCACAGCAGTGCTGCTGCTCCAGTGGTGCAGTTAAAAACAGATTCACTATATGCTGGCAGGAGAACTTAACTGAAGGCACTGTAGGTGTTGAATGTGAATGAATAAGACGCCATATCTGGATGCTGCTCACCTGCTGCAGGGCTGAAGATAGCCGCAATGAGGAACGAGGAAGACAGATGTCTTGAAATGAAGCTCCTCACTCAGATTCCTGGCTTTCCTCCTGACTGGATTTCCTCTGAACTGCCAGATAGGCGTGTGATCATAATAATTTTCCGTGTACGCAACAGCAGCAGCCGCCCTCTGTGCCGCATGTCACTGTCAGAGCCTATAAATGGTGGAGTAATTGTTTTTTTCCTCTGGTCAGAACAACATAGAGAATGTGGAGTGGTGACACGCTGAGAGAAGGGAAGAAAGAGAAAAGGGGAGGATAATAGAGAGAGAGGAATTATCTAGTGTTTGTCTGCCTACAGTGTTCATTTTCCATACTCCCGCTCGCACACGTCACATCCCTCCTTCCCTCCCCTTGTTCAGTTTGCTGCTTATCTTTCCTTCCCTTGTTCTGAAAGCCCTCAGCTCCTCTCTACCGCTTTCACGCTGCCTCTCTCATTTTTCTCACACCTCTTTCCTCTTTTCAACCCACCTCCAACCCATTTACTGTTGCTCACATTGGCTAGCCAGCACTGGTGCACTGGTGCACTGGTGAGAGTAACAACCTATGGGATTTCCTCCCAAGAAGAAAACAGGGAGAAAAATAAATCAAGGTATTCTTAGCCCTTGAACCTCTTCGTATGTTGTCATGTTGCAATCACACACTTCAAAGCATATTACTGGGATTATATGCGATAGACTAAATTAAGTAGTGCATCTTAATGAAATGGAATGAAAACGATTTGTGATTTCAAATGTTTACAAATCAAAACCAGAAAAGTGTGACGACTGATATTTTTTCTCATTCTTCTATGTGAAATAACTCCAGCTCTATCAGATTAGAAGGTGAATGTCTGTTAACTTCAGTTTTCAAGTCTTGACACAGATTCTTTGTTGAATTTATGTTTGGACTTTGAGTGGGCCATCTTAGCACACTTTTATTGAAGCAATTCTATTGAATCTCTGGCTGTATGTTTAGTGTTTCTCTCTTGCTAGAAGGTAATCCTCCATATGTTTTCTTCCAGGACTGACCTATTTTTAGCTCTATTCATCTCCCTATCAACTCTTTACCAGCTTCACAGAAGAAAAGCATCACCACAACACAATACTGTCACCACAATGTTTCACCTTGGGCATAGTTAACTCAGGGTGATTTGTTAGTTTTCCTCCACACATATTGTTTTGTATGCAAGTCAAAAAGTTTAGTTTTGGTCCCATCTGACCAGAGTACCTTCGTCCACATGTTTACCATTTCCAAAATGTAAATTAGAGTTCGGGATTTTACTGGAATGCAAAACTAGCAGTTATCCTGTCTCTAGATTCTCCTACCTGAGCTGTGGATCTCTGCAGCTCTGCCAGAGTTATTATGAGCTCTATGCTGCTTCTGATTAATGTCTGGCCTGTCAGTTTAGGTGTACAGCCATGTTCTGATCTGTTTGGAGTGTTGTCTAACTCTGTCCATGTAAGCTGAACAAAAATGCACATTTGTCAGAATTTGTATTATTAAAATTGATTTCATAACCATGAAATTTCATGTCATATTGGGTTCTGGGTTCAAAATCCTGGTCTGGACTCTATCTGCATGACGTTTGCATGTTCTCCCTGTGCATGGGTGGCTTCTCTGCAGGAACACTGGCTTCCTCTCACAGTTTACAGCCTGATAGGTTAATTGTTTCTTTTAAATTGGTCTTAGCGGTGAGAGAGTGTCTTCAGGACTGGGAATAAATTTGTCTTTTTTTAATAGCTTTTAGTATTTTGTCTTTTTCTTACATGCAAGTTAAACAAGAAGATGCAAAAGAGTGAAATACAAAAAAAATTTTGAAATGGTAATTTAAACTTTATCTTACTTCAGCTTTTTTGTGTAAACATTCTGAACTTTTGTCTCATTTTACTTTGCTTTAGGACAGTTGGTTTGGGTACAAACTGGTTGTTTGAATTTGGCACATGTAACCCGTGCTGATGTTGCTTAGTTGTTCATTATCTAGTATATGCAAGAATCAGACTTTGATCATAAACTTGATTTAAAAATTATTTTTTTCAAATCACTCAATTGAACGGAATATCAGATGATAGCAGAATCTTTATTTTGCCACAACCATCGGACTGGTTCACATTTTCATCCTACTAAATCTTGCACAACACACTCCTGCAGGAAGCATAAAAGGCTTTTCCATTTCCAGGAATAATCATCACGTCTTCAGTTGAACCTTCAGATAACCTTTACTTTGCTGACGCCTTTTAGAGCCTTTGCTCCACCGGAAGCAACGTTCAGTCTGACCAACAAACCTGAATCGAGTTTTATCAAAGATCACTGACCAACAACCCAAATACGGTCAGCCCATTATCATTTGTGATCTGCCTCCAGGCTGTCTGTGTAGGTCATGTGGGCGTTTACATTCAGTGTGAGAGAGGCAGAGGCAGCTAAAGTATTGATATGTCCCTCACATGTGACCGACAGACAGTAACTGTGGGGCATCTGGGACACAGAATGGCCTTTCACTCTGCATGAACAGTGTGTCTGACATTTAACTGTTAAAGAGGCTTTGCATTGTTAAAAGTCAAATATGTGGAAATACTACATTAAACCCATGCAAATACAACTAGGAGCCTAATGTTCCCAGGGGACAAGGGAAATATAGTCCAAAAATATTCAAACCTGTAACTTTTTCACGTTTTGTGACGTTAGAACCGCAAAATGTAATTAATGTTATTGGATTTTTTTTTGTGACAGACTAACACAAAGCAGCACAGAACTGTGAAGTGGAAAAAATATATGTTTTGTTTTTTTTACAGATTCTGAACCCACATTTTCTTCAGTTACATCTACAAGTCTTTTGGGTACGATTCTACTGTCGTTACACATCTAGAGAATTATTTTGCCCGTTCCTCTTCGAAAAATAAAAATAACAATAGATCAGGCTGATTGGATGCAGACCATCTTTGATCATGTTTCACACACACACACACACACAACACATATACATACACATATATATATATGTATATATGTAATATATATATATATATATATAACTTATAATATATATATATATATAGTATATATATATTTACACACACGCACACACACACACACACACACACACAGATGGTATACAGGTGAGGTCATAGAACAAAGGCAGGGAATCAGACATGGAGCAGGTATTGGCCAGGTAGCAAAAAGGAGGAACCAGTGAAGGACAATGACAACCAGAGTGTATAAATACTGAGGGAGAATTGACCAATGAACCAAGGGAACTAATTAGATGGAAATCAGAAGCAGCTGGTAAGAGAGAGAGAAAGACAACTGAAGAAGGAAGGCTAATTAAGACAGGTGAGCAGGGAATCCAGGGGAATAGGAAAACATCTAAGAGAATAGTAATAAGTAAGAATGAAACTAACTAAAGAACAAAAACAGGAAGGTACCAGATCTACAAGGACATACAAACTAACATGTCTAACAGAGGAATTCAAGAGAGTAATCTAAACACAAGGATGAAATGATCAATCTAAGCATGAACTGAAAAAACAACAGCTGAAGAACGTAAGGATAGACAGACTAGATACTGGAACTCCAAACCCAACACAGGCAGATCATGGCATTGTGTGTGGTCAGTGCCACTTAAGGATCGATCTAGGCTCCTTCTTTTCTCTTCTCTCCTTTGCTATAAAAGTGAGTAATATGAATGATTTACCATTAGTTATAAAGTGTAATTGCTGTGACAGGATATGCAGTTTTAGTTTTATTGCTTAAAATAACAGCTTTTCCTGTTGGTGACATGAGCCTTTTTTAGCACTCTCCTCTCCTTATATTCAGTGACTAAAAACAATATCATAGTTACTGTTTAAAGTCCAAATGAATGTATGTGACGTCATTTAGGTTTTAAAGTGCAACTGCAATGAAACAATGTTAGATCATTGCTGTATTGGTCTGCTTTTTTATATCATTTTAAAGTTTGAATATTGTATTTACATACAATAACAATCCTTCTTTACAACAGAAATTTGACAGAGTAACAGGCTATTAAGGACCCCTGGTGGTTGTAGTGCAGCTGTTTATATCATATTTCTAAATCAGCAAAGCTCTCGCAATAGAACAAATGACCATGTCGGCATAAGTGGATGTAATTTACAGAAACACCAGTGTTAAACACCCTAGAGAGGAACGTCATCTAGAAAGAGTTGTTGAGTACAGGCAGATAACCGCAGCCTAATTAGCACAATCCGCTTTTGACTGTTTTTCTGAGTGGCTTGTCAATGTGGTAACCAAGAAACTTGCTGATGTGGGAGAATTATTACCATTTGGTCTATCTACACATCCATAGGTATGACAGACTGAATGGTTGTAGAATAAAAAAAAAACAGCATGATATTTAACTATCAGACGTCTAAGACTGTCCAATTACCCTTATAAAAATAAAGCAAGAGCTTATAACTCTGAGGCCACCAGCACAACATCCCACCCAGCTGTGCAGAGCACATATATCAATTCTACCCCATTTTCTACCCACAGTGCTATTAATAGCAGTGTGTGAGTGTGTGGAGTCGGGGCCATTACATGAGGTTCTATGCGGGAAAATCCACACATACTTACCCAGCATGGTCTTTCTTTACGAAAGGGGCTAAGGAAAGTTTTCAGAAATTAAGATTCAGTTTCAGTTTCAAAATTGTTACTTCTTCAAAGTGGAACTAAAGCCCAAGTAAAAGAATAACCCCCTCCAGACAAAGTTTGAAAAGTGCTACCAAATTGGGCAGCGCCAAGAGTGTGGGGGTGAGCAGGGGGGGTTAAGCGGGGGTGTGGTTAGGAGGACTACAGTTGGTGGCAGCTAGCTTTTTTTTTGAGGTGGAGGATTTTTCACTCCCTTCGTCAGCCAAGGTTAAGAGATGCTTTACGGAGCCCAGCAGCCCTGAGCCTTATCGGTTCGAGCCGCTGCCTCAGGCCCTGACTTGGTGATGCCCGAAACCGGCGTTTGCTCCCAACTCCTGACTTGCCACAGGGGCGTGTCTGAGTGAAACGCTTTATACCTCAACGCGGGGGCTGTGACGTAAGCATGTACCAAGCTGTACCTTTTGAACCAATAGGAAAATTCAACTGCAGTAACCACTATTCAACCCTAAGAGGGCAGTTCTAAGAAAAATATGGAAAAATATTGCAGAATTAAACAAGTTTACATGAAATTTAACACACAGTACAGTAACATAAAGATGGCACCCAGTTTATACAGTTTATCTGCAAAAACAAGTTGATTTGGGGTTTAGTTTCTATTTAAGACATCTATAGCTGAAAGGGATTTTAAAGTTAGTTAATTTAGGTTTCCTAGGAGATGATACGTCTTTAATCTGAGAGAGAGCAAAAAGAATTTGCGAGCAGGGAAGAAACTTGAGAGCGCAGTTTTGTTCCGAGCAGAGAGCAAGTTTACGCGCTTGGAGGATGAAGCAAGCAGGAGGAGAAATTATCTATGCAAGAAGCAGTAGATCAGAGCGCAGAAACAAAGATTTGAGAGAGAACAGAGTATATTTGAAAGAAAGCAGAAGTTTTGAGTGCAAGCATTACTAAGTTTGAGTACAAGCAGAATGAAATCCTGCTCTCAAATTGAAAATATGTGCTCTTGACTTTTGGCAGTAAATTTCCCCCATACTGGAGGAGGTGTCTGGGGAGAGGGACGTCTGGGTGTCTCTACTGAGTCTTTTTAAAATTGTTACTTCTTTTACCTTGTTATTGTTATTCAAGCTATACCTGCCTCACTTCTTATCAGAAAAACATCTGGGTTGAATAAAAACAATTTTAAAGATAAATCTTTCAGGGGTATAAATAATTATGAGCTTAATTGTGAATACCCTGATTTATCCACACAGAGCTGAAGATGAACACTTTTTCAAGTCTTTCAGCTTCAATAGTGGTCCAGATAGCATTAGTAAAAAGTATTGAAAGTTAATGTCCAATTTAAAATTTCATGCTAAAACACAACATTATGTAGAAGAGTTCAACTCCCCCGGTGAAAGTGTCGCAGCTTTTGTCAGAAATCTAGCTAGCCAATAACTGCACATGTGAGGAGGCAAATCAACTGTGCTTAAAAGAAAAAAACTGTTGCTGTTCTGGTCATCCCAAGCTAAAGAGTATCGCTCATCTGATTATTTCTAGTTGTCAATAAATGCCCCGGACACCACTGTTCAACTTTTTGGCCTCATGCAAAATGCTGTGTGTGGAGGGAAACTAGCAGCGCACATCACACTGAACCAATCATGCACACAGTGAATGTGAATGACCCATTCAAAGCCCAGCCCTAACTCCTATTGAGAACTGTGACCCTCTTGTGGATATTTAGCACTTTTGCAGCCCCGAAACCATGACACTCCCACCTCCATGCTTGATTGTAGGCAAGACACACTTGTCTGTGTACTCCTCACCTGGTTGTCGCCACACACGCTTGACACCATCTGAACCGAATAAGTTTATCTTGGTCTTATCAGAGCACAGGACATGGTTCCTTTAAACAATGTCATCAGTCTGCTTGTCTTCAGCAAACTGTTTGTGGGCTGTCTAGTGAATCATCTTTAGAAAAGGTTTCCTTCTGGGACAATGCAGACCATTTTGATGCATTGTGCAGCGTATGATCTGAGCACTGCCAGGCTTACCTTTTTTCAGATTCTCAGAGAGTTCTTTGCCATGAGGTGCCACGTTGAACTTTTAGTGACCAGTATGACAGTGTGAGAGAAATAACACCAAATTTAACACACCTGCTCCCCATTCACACCTGAGACCTTGTAACATTAACGAGTCACTTGATACCGGGGAGGGAAAATGGCTAATTGGGTCTGACATTTTACCCAGGGGTATACTCACTTCTTTGAGATACGGTATTTTGCAAAACAGAATGGGAGCAACAAAAAAGAAGTCTCAAGATGTGCAAAAGTGGTAGAAACACACCTAATAAGAAGTGCGGCTGTAATTGCAATCAAACGTGGTTATAAAGCAATGACTCAGGGGGGAATGATTACAATGCATGTCACACTTTTCAGATTTTTATTTGTAAAAACATTTGAAAACTTTTGTATTATTTTCCTTTTACTTCACAATCATGCACTACTTTCTGTGGATCTGTCTCATCAAATACCAACAAAGTATATTCGGTAAGGTGTATACTCATCTGAAAAAAGTATGCTGCAAATTTCGTTAATTATTTTAATGTAGTTATCTTGCCTAAATATTTTTTTATTTTTTCCTTGAAAGGAAATCCCAAAGGTTGGTAATCTCACCAGTGTTGACTGGTTGATCTGTGCAGCAGGGAACAGGTTGGAGGGGGCTTGAAAAGAAGAAGGAGGGGTAAAAGCAGGGGATTGGAGATCTTGAGGGTTTTCTTGGGGTGGGGAATGGGATGGTACCAAGTGGGAGCATGGATCATTATCACTGCAGGGCACACTGGATAATTATTTCTATCTCGTCCTCCTCTATTTCTTTCTCCTTCCTTTCAGTGTGTCAAAACTCAACATCCACATAGAAAACATGTAGCCTGTTTCTTCTACTTGGTGATAAGCCAGCATATAGTCTCTTGCAGGTTTGTTCAGTTTTTTGTTTTATAAGTTAAATCGGACAAATGTAGCCTGAGTAAATACAAAACACTTTACAAATGACGATGGTTTTTATTAAAGGAAAAAGCTATCCACACCATCCTGGCCCCATGAGGAAAAGTAATTGGCCCCTAAACCTAACTGGTTTTGCCATCATGCCATCAAGCATTTCTGATAACTGGAAATCAGTCTTTTACATCGTTTTTGAGCAAATGGTTTGTTTAAGGTCAAAACCACCGTATCTTAATAGTATTGAAGTTAAAACTTTGACTGGGCCTCTCCAAAACATTCATGTTGTTTGTTTTATTCAGTAAATCAGATGTGGACTTACTGGAGTACTTCAGATCATTGTTATGCTGCATAACCCAAGTGTGCTTGAGTTGAAGGTCACCAGACCATCTTCCGAAATATCTGCTAGAGAGCAGAATTTATGGTTCCATGAATTACATCAAGATGTCGAGGTCCAGATGAAGCAAAGCTGTCCAAGACCACCATGCTACCACCACCATGTTTGGGTGATGATTTAATGTTAATTTTATATCTGTCAGATATAATGGGTCACACATCTTCTGAATATTTCCACTTTTGTCTCAACAGTTCAAAGAATACTCGCCAAAACCTTTTGCCGATCATTAAGATGTTTTTGGCAAACATTCGCCTTCGGGTTATTTTGGTCAGCATTGGGTTTGGAACTGGAAATCTCCCATCAATGCCATTTTTGTCCAGTTTTTATCTGTTTGTTCAGTAATCAAGACTGACATTAACTGAGGCAAGTGAGAACTGTAGTACTCTAGAAAATGTTTTAAGTTCTTTGTGACCTCCTGGATGAATCATGTGTTCTTGGAGTAATTTTGGTAGGTTGTCTATTTTTGGGAAAATTCACCACTGTTCCATGTTTTCTCCATTTGTAGATAATGGATTTCACTGTAGTTAGATGGTTTCCCAAAGCCTTCGAAACGGCTTTTCAATGATTTGGACACTCATCTGATGTTAAATTTCTTTAGATCAGGGCATGATGTGAAGCTTTTCCAGATCTTGCAGCTTACTTCATGTTGTGACACAGGTGATTTCTTGCTTCCACAGATCTGGCATTAATCAAGAGTATGGTGAGGATAATTGAACCAAAAACCTTTTTCACAGATATTGCATGATTTGGTAGGGGGCGCAGTTTGTTTCTCACAGGATGGTTCCAGGTTTATTTTACTAGCTTTTTGTACCCAAGATAATGTAATTTTTATTTGAAAATTAAATTGTGCATTTATTCAGCTTATCTTTGTCTTCCATTTTATTTTGTTTGAAGATCTGAAACATTTTAGTGTTACAAAACAGCAAAAACACAAGAAATCTGTAAGATGGGTGCTGTTTTACGCTTCTGTACATATCATATGAAATCCCCCAAAGTACATAGAATTTTATGGTTCAAATGTAACAAAATGTCAAACAGTTTAAGGGGACTATACACTTATGCAAAGTCCTCTGTGTTATAAAAAAATGTGGATTGCTTTAAATTTAATTTAGACAGAACTGGTCTAAAAATAACTGGATATGAATTGGTCATGTTTGTCTTGTAAAGTGGCTTGAGAAGACATCTGCTGTAAAATTGGCCTCAAATACATACTAAATTGAATTGTGTTTGCAGCCCATCACAGAGGACGGAGCAGCGATGGTGGCGACCAGCTGGTTGTCTCTGCTCGTCAGTGGGAGGACTCGAGTCCTACTTGTGGACCCTGATCACAGGCAGGTGATGGAGAGGCGACTTTTCTCATGTTGAGATTATCCTCTTTTTAAAGACTTCAGGCTTCTTCCCTCGGGCTGATGGTATAAAGTGCTAAGATATATGGTATAAAAACTAAGATACCAATAGATGTTTTGTCTTACCTGCTGCTATTCTTGAGCTTAATAGCATAACCCATAAGGTCTGCTGCTTAAACTCTTGTTCACGCTTTAATACCGACTAGTCAAGTCAAGTCAAGTTTGTTTATATAGCGCTTTTCAGCAACAAGGCACTCAAGGCGCTGTACATAAGGAAAAACATTACCATGATACAGAAAATCAAACAACAGAGGTAATTAGAAAAATAAAGAGAATAGAATGATTGATAAGAAAACGAAAGGAAAATTGGACTGAAAACTTAACTAATAATGTTTAGATAATACATTCAAAGGCCACTCTAAACAAATAAGTTTCTAATCTTGATTTAAAGCAACTTAGGGTTTCAGCGCTTTTACAGTTTTCTGGGAGTTTATTCCAGATTAGTGGAGCATAAGAACTAAACGCTGCTTCTCCATGTTTGGTTCTGGTTCTGAATCCTTTAATCCTGGAGATGTTCTTTAGGTGATAGAAGGCTGACCTTGTTACTGTCTTTATGTGCCTCTGAAGGTTCAGGTCTGAGTCCATCACTAAACCCAGGTTTCGAGCCTGACTGGTGGTTTCTAGCTGTATAAACGGAAACTGTGTGCTAACATTTTCATTGGCTGATGAGCTAACCCCTCCCTCCTACTTCCCTATGTCTAAGGGGATTGCTCAATCCAGCTCTCCATTCAACGGGTCCGGACTTCCCTAAACCTAAAAAATCTTACTAAGCAGGTTTACTGAAAGTTCTGTTTTAGCTGGTGTCGGGAAATGACTCGCCTAGCCTCTGACAGCCTTCATCCAGAAGTCTCGCCCTTCTTCAACCGGAGGTCTGGATGACTGAGTAGCCCATCACAGTCGTTCACAGTCCGACAGTCACTTTTGTTCACGGCTGCTCATTCCTTAATATTACAACTGGCTCTTGGTATGTGGGCTAGGTTAATTTTAGTGGCTCGGCACGAGCCACAAGGGCGTTGTTTTATCAAACTTGGCTAAGGCAACCTATAAAAACCTCCTAAAGTATCTTTGAACCAGGCAACAAGACTTTTTACCACCAATGAAAAACCAAAAATTAAGGTGACTCAAATAATTGAATGTCCACGATTTAACTAGAATTTTATATGCTTTCTTTAATTAGTAACGTTTTTGCAGGGGTCAGTAACAGCTTAAATTCAGCAACACAATAAATTCAATAATAGAAATAAATCAAACAACTCAACCTGTCTTTCCCTGATGCTGAAACTAGTGAGTTTGGAGAGGCTTTGAAGACGGAGGCTCATCCATGCACCTGATGGAGCTGTTCCTTCGGGTAACAACGAGTGGTTTCTTGAAGGGAATACGACTTAATCTTCAGTTTTCTTCCTTTAAGTGGCAGGCACTGATGCTCCAGGCTTCGATGGTTAAACAGAAACTTTGTTGTCATATGTCCCAGAAGACAATAGCTTCCAGAGGCTGAAGAGTTGAGAAAACCCGGAGACATAATCAGGTTGATTCAGGACTTCCAGAAGCCTGAAACTTAGAGCAATCAGCTGTTCACCGATCAAGTTCACTTCTGTTGTCTGGATAAAAAGGCTTTAGATTAAATCAGATTCTTAATCTTGAGGCACAGTCCTTCCAAGGTTACGGGTTGATCCTCTTTTTAATGCAGTCGATCAGCTGGGCTGTGTCTCTGTTCCTTTTCCATCTGAGCTTCTTTTCTCTGTCCGATCTTGTTCGCTGGTCTTCTGCGAGGAAACAACCGCAGTTCCCTTTTTTGGCATCACTCTTATAGTGCAGATGCTCTCACCAGCCAGCCCTTTGTTAAGCTTCTCCACTATTGCGCAACATGCTATTGCCCAATACGTTATTGCTCAATACTTAGTCATGGTCACCGTGACTTTCTGGTGCTGTTTCTTGGTGCTGTTTCTTGGCCAGCCATGCAGCTGGCTGTAGTCTCATCCTCCCTTCCTTTCGTTGGTCTTCAAAAGATTCGCTGTCAGCATGCAGCTGGCTCTCGTCACTCCTAGTCATCCTACAGTTCTCTCCCTAATCTGCTCAGTTTTAAACTTCACACAGCATTGCACATTCCATTCTCAGCTTCCTGCAAAACCATCACTTCATTCTTTTTATTCATACATCACAAATGATCAACATTATATCTCTTTCGTATATAGCTGATGTTTTAGCTTTAATTATTATGTCTTAACCATATTTCAATTATACATCTTTTAACTTGATAATCAAAGATTACTCATTTCATTTAATACTTGTAGAAAATGGAAAATCATTATATATCATTTATTTGGATATCATTCTTGTTTATACGTAATATGTAGCTCTACACAGGCCTCTCCAGTCTCTCAGTCCCAGAATATGAGTACATGCTCGTTCCACTCTCTACTGCTTCAACTGTGAATTTTAGTAATTATTGCATGGATTACACAAAAGGATATTTCTAATATTTATGGATTTAACTGTGAGCAGTTAATAAATGTTGCATGGATTACATGGAAAGATCTCACCTTATTTTGACACTTTTAAACGCTCTTCCTTTGGTCCAAAGATTATTACTTCAGTTTTGTTTTGATTCAGCTGAAGAAAATTTTGGCACATCCATGCATTGATTTCTTCTAAGCATTTACCAAGAACTTGAATGGGTTCATAGTCACCTGGTGACATCGTCACATATAGCTGTGTGTTGTCTGCATAGTTATGATAACTTACGTTATTGTTTATTAAAATCTGAGTTAGGGGGAGCATGTAGATATTGAATAGAAGGGGCCCTAAGATGGACCCTTGGGGCCTTGAGGTGTCTTTTTTCCCAAAAAACATTGAAGTTGTCGATGAAGTTCACAGATATAGTAGCACATGTTTTTTTCAACCACTTATTAATCATCAGAAGTCTCAAAAAAATCTCATCTCCACAGAAAATCGGTGCAAAGGGTCCGCTGAGAAACAGCCTTGATATTGAGACCTCCAACAATATTCAGCAGACGAATGAAATCCTCCTTTAATACTTCAGATTTTTTTCTTAGCCACGTCATCCATGGCTCCACAGTGTATAATAAGATTTTCTAGAGACAGGCACTTTTCTGTGATTGCAAGAATATTCTCTGAGATAGCGGACACCAAGGTACTGGTACCAATCATAACTTCTGTGTTTTTCTTGTTGCAGAAGTTTTTAATCCCATCCACAGCTGTGTTGCCCACTATTAGGGTTCTTGGTCCGGTGGGGCGCTTTTTCTCTGGCAATTTAGGAGAAGACTGTTTAGAATGAAGGTTGTTCTCAAACCTTTTATTGTTCTCAGAAGATTGATAATTTTCCTGGTTTTCATTCTGTAGTGGAGCAAATCTGTTTTGGAGGGGAATTCCATTATTTCCAGCTGTCTCACTCCTATCAGTTGTTGTGACAGCAGCTTGTTGTCGAAGTCTCCTTTTCCCAGGGGAAACGGGGGCATTTCTCTGTAATTCTGGCCATTCTAATTTATTTAATTGCTGAGATCTTCCAGTAAGTCGTCCACCTTGATTTTTTGGGCATGCGCCTAAAACTTGCCAGGAGGGTCTGCCGGTAGGTTTCTTCTCAGTGTTCTGATTGCCGGCTGAGTCGTTGAGCTGGCCGTCACTGTTTGGTATCATAGGCAGAGTTGAATCATCGCTGTACCCCATATTGACCTCCACATTCACTTCTAGTTGATGGATTTTCATCTCCAAAACAGCCAATTTCTGTAAAAGTTTGTCGAAGTCCTCTGTAGTGAAGGGAGGAAATTAGTGCTGATTAGCTGGCGTCAACTTGTCCTTCTTTCGAGTTCGATTATAAAACATCAAAATCCTTTAGAATAAAAATAATAATAATCCTTGGGAGTCGCTGGTAAGAAGTAGTTTTAGTCCAATATTTCCGTAATTTTGGCTAAGAGATAAAGAGTTAAGAGTAAAAGAATGCAAGCAAGCAGGGAGCTTAGGTGAAAAGCGTCTGAGCAGGCAGAAGCGGAAGTAGCGACTAATCAAACTGGTTTACCTCCATGTATGCCGGAGTGTATGTAATTTATGTATTAGTAGTTATATTGTGTGTGGCCCTCGATTCCACTTTAGAAAATGCTACATATTTGCTAACAGTTTCTGTATACCTCTGATTTTCAGTGAGTTGCTTCCAGAGCCATTGAGCAAAGAAAAACTAAATACTCCCCTCACTTGTTTAGTTCTGGAAACACAGAGTGAAAAGGTCTCTAAGGCCTGCATCTTCTGGTTCATGGCTGACAAGCAGCAACTCAGACCAAAGACCATTTAGTGCGGTATAAACCAAAAACTTACAAATCTCTTGTTTTTCGAACAGGGAGCCAATGTAGTGGTTGAAGGGGTGTTGGGATTTCATCCACTTTCTGGCAGCGACATTTTGGATCAGCTGCAGCTGCCTGACTGATTTGTAAACGAACATTACAATAATCAAACCTTCTGGTAATAAAAGCACAGGCTGGCTTTCTTGTGTTTTTTTTTCAACAGAAAACCCATCACTAAAGTTATGTATTATAACGGCATCATTCTAATTTATAAACAGAAATTACATACAAGCATCAAACTCGTCTTCCTCCCTATATTGAGAAATTTGTTATTTAAAAAAAACAAACATTTTGCTTTTGAATAAAATCGTTTAAAAGACTCTTTTAACGACAGGATGCCAGATCTAAGAGACTAATGATGGGTGATAACAGCACCATCTGCTGTGGACCATTTGTTACTCCCACACAAGATCTGAAGGCTGTGAGGAAGAATTCATCTGCTGCTTTGAAAACTAGTCAAAGTTGACATGAAAAGCTGTAGACATGAAAAAATATAAAACAAAATTAAGTGTTGCATCAGTGTTTATATAATCTTCTTTATATGTAATTTAAGGAAATAAAAATGGGCACAAACAAAGAATTTAAGCTTTTTATTGCAGTGAGCAATAGATAACAGACTGTACATTGTTAAGCAATAATTCTGTTATAGATTTGAAATCAACAGGCTTCAGTATGAACAGCACTTGTTTTATAGGAGGTATGTGGTTGTGTAGTGGAAACACTGTGAAGGGTCCTTCTCTTTGGACTGCAGCACCTCTGATGGCAGTGACATTTTAAACATGATACTTATAAAAAGAAAAAAAAACAGCATAAAGTAATGGTTTGATAAAATTGTCACATTAATTAATTTTTGTTAATGGCTCATTTACATAATAAAGTTTTTGTTATAAACATGCTTGAAGCAGCTGTGCATTAAAGGTTAAAATCAAGCAGAAGCTGAACCCATTCCGTTTCTCTTTTCTAATAATCAAAACTACAAATTCAAAATTTTCTGTTATAGATAAGTTTGAAGGAGATCAAAACATGTTAGCATGAAATGATTTAAATTCAAATGTCTTCATTCTCCACGGATCTTGGTGGTGTCTCAGTCAACTTTCTTCTTGATGCAGAGCAGCTGGGAGAAGCTCTGCAGACCCCAGTACAGCAGCGAGAGGGAGACAAAGGCCTAAACAAGAACAACACACAGGGTTAGAACTGCAGGCTTAATGCTTGGGCTGTTTTACATGAACACATGGCTGCGAGGCGCTGAAATGAGAAGAATATCAAACTGTGGGAGAGGATGACTCATAACAGGCTGGACATCTGCTCAAATCAGGAAGCCAATCTGTGGAGGAGTTAAGGTGGGGATTTAAAACAATGAAAAGTCACAAGTTAGGAGAAAACATACAAATAAGGAGAAAAAATACGGGAGGATCATGGGAAAAAGAAATAATGTTCAGTTATAGTAGTTCTTTGTTTTTTCTCATCGTGTTTAATTTTTTATTATGAGGGTCTTTTATTTTATTACTCATGATTTTACAAAAAAAGTAAAAAATAAAAGTTTCTGTAATTAAGGACAACTGCCTTTTCTTTTATCACATACTTTTTTTAATTCACAGTATTTTTTTGACAATATAAGGGTTGTATTCAACTGAAATTAATTTGGGTTTTAATTTTGAATGTTTAAATAAACAATATTGAAATGCATGTAATGAAATAACTATTTATGTACATTCCATAATAACACTAATATAATCTATTTTTGTTAAAATGGAAAATATATATGTGCTTTTAATAATACTGATATGTGTCCAGTTTTCAGACTTAACATGTTCAAATTAAATAATTTAGTCTGCTATTGCTAAGAAAAACAAATGAAGACATTACATTTAATAAACATTAACATGCTTTTTACATGGTAAATGGTTTATCAAAGCAATGTTGAAAGTGGAGGAGGATGGAAACAAAAGTGCAGAATTAAAACTAGCTAAATTTAGCTGTAGAAGTAAACTTACTTATTGTATATCAGTTTTCTGTTGTTCTCCTTTTATGTATGTATGTATTTAATTTGGGGAAGCTGGTAGGCTGGTAGCCATATCATCTGCACATGCAGCTAGCTAGCCTGTATTAGGTGGTTTATTTTGCTAGTACACACGGCTGGGCCCGCTGACAGGTTTGCCAGGGCCTGGGACGTCTTTCAGCTCAGGTGGGGGGAATGGGTGCTACCTTGTATTCCATATGACGAGAGAAAACTCCATTGACTTTCTCAGTTTCAGTCCAAAACTGAAATTTATTTCTGTTTCAGCAAAAATATGGCTCAAAATATTAAATACGTTGTTTCAAATTAAGTTGCCTTAATGGCTTCTAAAATAAAAAGTTACTCAAAACTGATAAACATCATTTGAAAATACATGCTCAGGTTATTGTTTGAACACCAGGAGGTGGTGCCTACTATGAGGCCGCATCAGTTGTTAAGCAGAACCAAGTTGTAGAGTTGACAGAGTGAGAATGTTCTGAATGTGGTGTGATTGAAGATGAAGGCTGGACTGCCTGGGCTGATGTGGAGGAAACAACTACACCATTGTGTTTTTCAGAAAATGTCATCTGAATAACAGGCTTGATTATTTTCAGCTGCAAGTACACCATAGGTAAGAGAGTGCTGTGTTTTTGTTTTTGACCTGCTCCATAGAGACACCTCTGAATCCAGCCGAATGTATAACCGGTCAGCAGTGGGTTTTTTGCTAAACTTATATCCTGATGTGATAACGATCTGAGCTAAACCCACGAGCAGTGATGGAAGTAGTGGAGACTACAGTCAACCATCAGTCATTACAATTGTTGATTGATTGATCGCTGACCAAAGAGTCAGAGAGATTTCTTTAGCATGCCACCGTACTGCTTGTAGATGTCAAGGAATGTGACGATTCTGCTCTCCTCTAAGTGGTATTTGATCACCTACATATATTGGAAGAAAAAGTTGAAAACAGTTTCAATAGTTACATACACTATTTTGCCAAAAAGACGCAAAACAAGCAGTACTATGCATGCAGAGTGCTTCTGCAAACATTTGTCGATAAGTCGCTCTCAGGAGCTCGGTGATATCCAACAGGAACCGCGATAGGATGTCTCCTGTGCAATAAGTCCAGTCGTAAAATTTCCTTGCTACTAAATATTTAACAGCAACACGATCTATTGCCAACTTTCTAAAGAGTCGATAGATAAAGACCTTCACACTTCATGTCTTCAGATTAGTGTTATTAGCGTTGAGTTTTTAAAAAACTCTGTCGTCTGTCTCAAACAAATGCACAAACTACTTCTCTGCATTGAGGATTTAATGGAGGCTTAGGGTTTGCTAGAACAATCACCCCTTCTTTGTTCAACCCACTATACATGCTAACGCATATGTGATATCCCTAATAGATAGAGTTTACTTCCTAAACCAGTATACACCCTCTACAAGTTTTTCCAATTTAGCCTTTTCTAAAGAACAGTGCACCGAGACCTACATGGAGTTAGTTTATCTCTGGTTCCTAGAGTTTTTTAAAGGCCGCAATAGAGGCAGATCTTGTTATACCGTGAGGCAGACACCCTGTCTACTTTTAGGACATAAAACTTTCCTTTTCATTAAGCTTATAATTAGCTCAGGAAAGCATAAGCGACTCTATCTTTGTAGTTATGCTGCATTATCTACAGTGATTGCAAACTTTATTCTCTGTTTTTTTCTCTTCATAGAAGTTGCATCTGGCCCTGAGTTCTGTTTAGCTGTGACACCTGCATGAAGGGAGCCATCAGATGAACTAATCCTAAAAATAACTTCATTTTCTCTTCCTATAGATGATACACTTGACTCTTTCTTTCTGTATTTAACAGTCTTTCTCTCCTAGACAAGCAACTGAAGGAGGTTTTCTTGTGACTAACTCTGTTATGTACTCCATTTTTCATGGCATACTACTACTACTACAACTACTGGCTTAGAGCTCATATGTTTAGCCGTGTTTCTCTCCTAAATGAAGCCACTAAAGGAGCTACTGCTGCCTTTGACTCTACTTTTGTGTAACACAAAGTGTATTTTTTGTGTGCTCTGTCTTCTCAAACCACCAGATGATCAGTTGATCGCTCACACTGAGCCATGATCTGCTGGAGGTTTAACTATATTTGCCACATTCATGCTTAGTATGAGAAACTGCAGCAGAGTTAACGACACAATGCAATCAATTTGTAAGATGTCTTGTGATAACATCTGCTGTGATTTGGCATGTATACATAAAGTGAACTGAATTAGATTAAAATTAAGGTCTAAAAAACTATGTTACTAATGCTATAATCAATATTTTAGCATCATTAGAAATCACTGCAGCTGTTTATTGTTTAAATAAAAGCAATTAGATCATGTAGCTTAGGTGAATTAAATCTAAAAAGTAGAAAAATAAAAATCCTCAGGGTTTATCTAACAAGTATGACTGGGCATCTGTAACTGAAACAAAACAGTGAGACTTGTGATATGTTGCTGGTCTCAGGATAATGTTAAAAATGCAGCTCAGAGGTTAAGTAGCGGGTCCTGTCTCCTGACACTCTCACGACCGAGTCAAAGGGGTTGCAACCGTAGGGGACTATGCTATTCAAAGAAAACAGGGTGAGGGAGGGGGTCTCTTTGCCAGAAACAGCCCTTGCCTCCACATCTTGTTGAGTTCTGGCCTATAAACTGCATCCTACATCTCAACCGAAGCCAAAAGCTGAACGCTGTCCATCATAGCACAAAAAATAAATAAAAACTCCTGATGGGAGGGGGGAAAAAGCTCTTTTTCCTCCTTTTCGGCACGGCAGCTGTTTTCTGTGAGAGCTTGACGTCCTTTCTCTATTTTCTGCCTCTCAATACCTGCTCTGAGATCAGCTTCCCTGCTATAAGAAAACAGGAGCGAAATGATCGATGAGCCAAAGAAACAGAGGGGACTTACTCGACGTGGAAACATGTACAATTTCTCCTTTAAGTGACACTGATCCATATTCACAGAACAACTTGTAATTTTAGGATGTAAATAAAACTGTTTTGCAAAGTATTTACAGATGACCTCAAGTGAACTTGCGAAAAACAAAACAATGATTGAATTATTGTTTTGTTTTAATTAAAGGGATTTTTATGAAAAACAAATAGTTAATTGAATCAAATTATCCTAAAAGATTTTAAAATGCTTATTGAACATATAGAGAAAACACACATTACACACACATTATTCCCTATTCTTACAGATAGAGGTCGAACTTTTTATTCCAGTTTCACTTTAAAACGTTGGAATGTATGTTACGTAACTTTTGCATTTTATTTTATTTGAAATGTACCAATAGATGTTTTTTAATTCTCAGAATATTTTTAAGATTTCCTTAAATAGTTTTAATTGTATTATAGTTATAATTAATTCTAATATTTTATGATACAGCTAAATTAAATAATTAAGAGAAGCACAATACAAAGACAACTTCATAATCAGGAATTGTTCATTTTTCATTTGACACAAAATTCATTTTTATTATTTTTATTAATATTATTATTAAGTGTTTAATGTATTATATTTAAATATAATATCAATTAATATTAGTATTTTGCAATACATCGAAACTAAATACACCAAAGATGACAATAAAAAACTATAAAAAACAATGAGGAAATAGACGCACATTTTTATATTTGGTAGGTGTTTAGTATTTTATAAACATAAAAAATTATTATTAGAATAAACTTAGAAAATTATGATAGCAAGGAAAGGTGCTTTATTGATACATTTATGAAGGTTGGACACAAAACCAGTAATGCAAGACCTCTATCCCATCCAGTTTCAATACAAAGTCATTTTTAAGCATTAAATAAATGGGCCAAGAAATCAAACATAGAAATTACCAACTTCATTGAAATGTCCAACTCCTCATGTATTATTATGATGGCTCCACATGTTGGAAGAGCTTTCTTATACATGTTTTATTGTTTTGATCACACGTGTATTCAAATATGAATGAGTAATCAGATCTGTCGGGTAAGGTTATCAAAACAGAAACATAAAAGTATTACATTCCTGGTACAACAGAAATCAAATATGGAAAAAAACGGTTTTAAGACATGAAATGAAAACAAAAACTAACAAGGGATACCCTAACAGACGTTTTTCCAGTTAAAATATTATTCATGATTAATGATTAATCCAGCAACCATTAAGGTTCTAAGGAAGCTTTTCACTGCAATTCAGTATTTCGCTTGAGCTTGTGGTTTTGTGTGGTAGTTTACAATTGGACCAGAAAAAGCCTGAAGTTAAAGATCACTCTGCTATCATCAAAAATTTGATTATATCCACTAAATCCAAATCAAACATGAGTGGCTAAAAGTCCAAATTCCCTGAAGTCAAAACAGATGGAAGATTTACAGAATGACAAGCTGCACTTTGGGTTTTTCTTTTTCTTGTGATTGACAACGATGGAGAGCAGAGCGAAAACTTGGCAAAACCTCACAAATCATTTTTCACTCAAACAGGAGACCAGAACATGACAGGGAGCTTCTATCAAAGCCGCATGTGGAGGGCACCTATTTTTCTTCTGTTCATCTCTCCTCATTTATCCTTCATCTGAGCTACATTTTAATACGCTCTGAGGAAGTCCATGTGGGACAGATTACATGTGAAAGGAAGCAGGTCTGATCGTCCACAAATAAGCACCATGATCTTTTCTGAAGAAGGGAGGTCAGCAGATCGACTCACACTCACTTGGTTTTGTGCAAAGGGAATTTAGCAAAGAGTACTAATGCAAAACGCCATAAGTATATGGTTTTTGTGAGCGGTTTCTCCTGCTTTATTTAACTTAACTTAGTCAGTTAGGGTATGTGGTCAGGCTTTCTTTGCTGAAATGCAGCTCAGAGAAAAATCTAAAGAGTTTAAACAAGGATTGATCAAGTTTTTTGAAATTCAAATCTTAAGAGCAGTTGAAGCACTGTTACCTTGCAACAAGATGATCCTGGGTTCTAATCTTGAATTGCATGTTATCTAACATTCAAAATCTAAATACTCAAAACACAAAACACAAAAAGGGGTGTTTCACTGCTGTTTTGGGCACTGGAGCACATTGGATGGGGTCTTGCTTGAAAACCGCAGTCACCTAAAAAGGCAAAGCTGGAATGGAAGACTCTGCATCGATAAAAAATCTTGCTGCCTGAACCTTAAAAGACAGCTTGTGATTTGTGAAACCTTTACTGTATTGTTAAAAGCAGAGAAAAAATAAATTCTTGGACCCTTGTCAAACTACTGCATTTCCTTTCAATGACATAAGGAGACAATACCATAGGAAAATGTTTCAGCATCATCTTGTAAAATAGTTGACACTGCAGCAAACAAAATCTGATCAGCAGACAAGTTAGGCTGCCATGGACTTTTCTTTTGTCATGACAAAAAGTTCTGCTTTAAGAGGTTCTACACCTCTCACATGTATACTGCCACTGCTACAATATTTTAGCAATAACTCGATAACCCTACTTGATCTCAGGCTATGCAGATACTTCACTAACCTCGGCATGCTGAATGCTTGAACGTAAAGTGAAACTGATCACATGGCCTGCCTTGAAACGTTATTTCCACACATTCAAGCTGATCATTAACATAGCCATGACACAGCAAAACTGTGTTAATTCTGCACCCTTGATCCCAATACTCACGCAGTATTTTAACCAGGAGACCATCAAAGTGACAAGCATACTTCAAAGATATGCTAGGACTTGGTGGTCCACAAAATTTGCTCAAGTATCAAATTTTTAGACCCAGGTTACAGTGTTTTTCAATACAGGAATATGAATAAACAAGATAGGAAACAGTGTGGCAGCATTTTAAGTTTTCTTTAAAACGTTGTTAAAATTTCTCTCTTGTGAACCCAATAACATGTACCATCTCGTCTCTTGAGAAAGTATCATTACACCCCTAACCTGGACATGTTCCTGTCAAATTCATCAAAATAGTGAAAAGTACAAATTTGTTTTTGAGTAAACATCTGTAGAATTTTTGAAACTGCATTTAAAGTAACATTTCTTGATGAAACTGTATAATTTCTCAAATATTAACCAGTTAATTTGCTCTGTAATATTAACAAACGTTTAGAAGCTCACTCTGGCAAAATCCCATCAATGAGGGACATTGAGTGCTGCTGATGAACACAAAGCATCACGGAGATCCAGTAAACACCCACTTCAGAATGGAAATAAACTTCCGGCCTTTAGTGAGTTAACGTCGAAGGCCCTCACTTCTCTCCAACACATCTGCACTCATGATTGAAATGAAAACAAGACAGAATGGCTGCTGTCAGACGCGTGATATATGACCTGCAATGGGATGTTTCCAGAGCTCCCTCTCCATATGGTTGCCTACAGTCCACCAGACCAGGCCTGAACTGTATTGGAAAATAATTCACAATGCACTGCAGAGGTGGGTGTACTGTGCTGAACTTGTGGAAATAAACCATGGAAGTATTTCTTAATAGTTCCTGACCATGCATTCTGAGACGTGAAACACAAAGCTTACAAAACAGAACGTGTAAAACCACCGATGGTTCGCACTTTGTTTTGAGGATTTGGTAGAATGGGCTGAACAGCAGCTGTGTTCTGCAAACAATAGGAAGAGTCAACGGTGAAGAGGTGCAAGGAATAAATGTTTGAAACAACTGTTTCTTTACTATATAAAACATTCACTAAGCTTTTCTAATTATTAACAGTTTGAATAATTGCCGGACTTATTAGTATTTTACAAAAGGTAACAAAACATATCATTAGGGAGTTTAGGAACCTGCAACTCAATCAATCTATTTATGTATAAGTGGGGACAAACCAAAGAGCTGTAAAAGTAAGCAAACCAAAGACGGAAAAAGAACCACGAGCATTTGTAACTGAAATACATAAATCCATGCTTTGATATTAGTTATTGTGTCTATGGTAATTGATATATATATATCTTTACATGTAGTTAATTGAGGGCTTTAAGGTATAATTCTTACTGAACAAATTATTAAAGAAAGGAGGGTGTTGCATGAAAACACGTATCAGATAATACTAATAAAATAACACTAGTATGATTCTGAGCTTTAGTGTTAGTTCAACATAACTATTCCTAACAAAATAATAAACCTACTATAAACGTTGCATACAAACAAATAAGCTGTATCTTTCATAGCATCATTTCCTTTTTAGTCTCCAAACAGTTCTTTCCCATTGCTTCTTCCTAAAACTCCAATAGCACAGACAGAGGAATCAACTGTGAAATGCTGATTATGGTGGAATTTATTAGTATGTGAAAGTAATCTTACAAATCTGTTTTCCCTTACAAACAAAGAGTTGTAAAAATATTAATAATAATAATCTTAACACTGAAATAATGGTGAAGGACAGAGGCTGAATTGTGTCTTCAGCTTCCTAACTGTCTGGGTGATATGACCCACTCAGCTGAGGGCCTGTTTCCCTCACAGACAGCCATGTGTGGAAGGAAGAGCAAAGTTAAAACAGTATACCTTTAGTCTTTTTCTGCTTGATCAGCCCTGTTCAGTGAAAAATCCAAACGTTTTTCTGATCGGTGAATGCACCATAAATAAGGTTCCACTGACAACAGCACTCGTTAATGTGGATCCTGTTTCTGAGTGAAAGGTGTTCTGGTACCATCAAGGTGTTTTTTTAAAAGGAAATTCTACTTTCTTAAGTTATTGATACAGATTTATTTGGGTAGGGAGAAAGCGAGAGACTTTCAGCAGATAACGGGAAGGCTGAAGATTATACTCATTACAGTTTTTAAAGAGAAATTAGAATCAGCCAAACTTATTTACAGGTCAGTGCTTTACAAAAACCCAAAATCAGCCACAAGGCTATGATCTCACAAAATGAAAGAAGTAGCAGCAGAAGACCTAAAACATGTTAAAGGAACATCAGGAAACACAAAAAAATCAAAACTAAAAGATTACAGATTACAAGATTCAGGACTGCTTAGAAGCAAAATGTAAAGACACTTGTGATGATTCAAGTCAAGTGTCATTTGAAAAAATAAGTAACTTTACTGAACTACACAGACATTAAATCAGCCATTTATTTAGGCCATTTATGTCGCCTAAAGCACAAAATCTCCACAATAGTGCAGAAGGGTTGTGATCATTAACAGTGCTATGATATCCAGCATCCCACCAAGTAAAGCAGACAACAAACTTTAAAATCATCAGCGGAGCTACACAGGTCATTCCCAACAGTATTTGAGGACAGAAGTGATTTAATGAAAGCCGACATAATATTTTTAAATCCAGCCATAACCTGCTATAGATATTTTAGTTACTTAATGTTACATTTACAAAAAGCTCAAAAAGGGAAAATGTGGAAAAATTTCTGTCAGCACTGTTCACACACGGAGTGCTTCCTGTGCGTTCATTATGAACAGATCTATAGCCTCTGTGCAGAGCAGACTCAGGAAGGATACGCTGAGCAGGTTAATGTCCCACCAGAGGGTCCGTGCACTGTAGCTCTATCTGTAATGCTGCCATGAGAAATATCGCAGTTACACTCCCACGCACTCAACACAGAGAGACGGACACGAAGCAGCCAGACCAAACATATGTTAAACAGCAGTGGCTTCATGTGAAAGTGTAGCAAAACACAAAGCAGTCTGATGGCGTGCCAGTTTTTAAATGCTACAGTTGTTTAGATGTTTTTCCTTCTAACATCTGGTATTTGCAGGCATGTACTTTGTGTCTCTTAGAGGACGGCATGCAGGGTCAACAACAACTCATGCAGATTACTACGCCACATTGAAAACATAAGACTAAAACCCAGAGGATGTCCATTTTCATGTGTCTTGAATTCACTTTATATCTCATCATACACCAGAATGGCCAAAATAGAGGTAAAAGACATGATGGTCGGCAGAAATGCAGAAAGTCATGTAGAGAGCAAAACAACAGCAGTGAAAAAGTAATTCACTCCTAATAAATGTCATCTCCTATATCTTTAAACCACATTACATGTTTAGGATCAAACACATTTTAATATCAGACAAACATAACCCGAGTAAATACAAAACTCTGTTTTCAAATGATGATTTCATTAAAGTGAGAAAAGCTATCCAAACCAACCTGTCCCTATGTGAAAACTATTCAAGCCCCCTTGCTAAATTATGAATGAACTAGTATGATCTAGATATTTTTCATTCAGTTGCGCACACAGACACAATCACGCCTAATTACTGCCAGACCTGAAGAATCAAGACATTACTTAAATAGTACCTGTCTGACAACATGAAGTAGGTTAAAACTACTCAAAAACAACACATCTAAAGAAATTCGAGAATGGATGGGAAACAAAAGTATTTACATCTATCAGCCTGAAAAGGGTTATACAGCCATTTCTATGGCTTTGGGACTGCAGTGAACCACGTGAGGAACTTCTCCAGCAGGGACCCACCAAAATTGCTCCAAAAATAAAGAAGTCGCTAATCCTGGTGGTCACCAAGGAACCCAGAACAACATCTAAAGCACTGAAGTCAGGCCTTCAGTGCAATAGCGAAGAGACTGGGCAAAATGTCATAAATGGGAGAACTTCAAGGCCAAAACCACTGCTCACTCAAAGAACACAAATACACAAACTCTAATTCACAAAAACCAAACATCTTGAAGATCCCTTTCCAACCTTTGCAAAGATATTCTGTGGACTGACTAGACAAAAGTGAAATTTCTGGGACGATGTGTATACCGTTAGATCTGACATAAAACTAGCACAGCAAAACTCATACAAAAAGTCAGGGATTGTGGATCTGTGGTTTGGGTTCTGCTTTGCAGCTGTAGGACCTGGATGAACTTCATTTTTGATAGAACCACAAATTCTGTTCTCTAGCTGAAAATTCTGAAGGATTTAATAATTTTCACCATCAACTTGGGAACTGAATGAAGTCCTAAACAGTGATGTAAAAGACTCATTGCCAGTTATAAACACTAGGCAGTAGTTATAGATGTATGTAATAAATATTTAGGTGCAACAAAAAAGCAAAGATGCAATACTTTTGAAAGGGGGCAAATACTTTTTTACAGCACTTCCAATGTGTGGCGACGACGGGAGGTTAAAAATCTGTTTGCCAAATAAAGCTTTTTCGCATTTTAATGGACCAAAGAAAAGACTATCCTAAAGCGCAACGTGTCTCCAATGACCTGTTAGTGGCACATCTTTCCCAAACTCCTTCAGTCTGCTCGCTGATACTCAAAGAGACGCTAGCTGACTCTTTTGTGGATTGCAGTTGAAAAGTTTGGAGCCAAATGTTCTTGAAGTCATTTTGTTTTCTTGCCACATGGTTGGCTTTCTGTGTAGTCCAATAAAGGACTAATCCACAACAAATCAGCTCATCTGTCTCTGTCGGCAGGAGCCAAGGAACTGGCACAGCAACAAAATCGGTAAACAAAGATCAACTGCAAAGTTACGGTTTATCTGGATAAGATAATGACTAGAAGCCTGAAACAGGATAAGAGCTTCTATTTTAAAGCTGAAAATTAGAAAATAAAGAGATCATTCAGGAGGGCAGAGGGGGCTATCATGAAGCAGAAAATGAACTGCATGCACAAAGCAGATGGGCATCCTAACTCACTGTTTCAACAAAGGCAATAATGTCTGCTGAGAAACATGTCAGGGCCTCTATGTGAACAAAATCTGTCTGGTCTTAGGATTATGTTCTGTGGGTGAGAAAATAGTAAATTCTGTTTCTGGGAAACCATTTCTGTGTTGATTTGCCCATTTGCTTTAAGTCAATAACCAACTGACGTCCTTTCAGTTTTGTAGCAGACCCAAGATGCAAATGGCTGAAGATCTAATCAAATGTAATTTAATATTATTCAACAGAATAACATTTTTTTAACGTTTTAATTAATGCACTGACTATAGAAATGGACCTGTCTACACAACAAACTATGTTCTTGTTGCCATTGTCTGATTAATGAAGATCAACAAATCTGCATTTTACACATTCATTTGCTTTTCCCATTTTGAAGAGAGACCCTCTGTGTCACATCACATTAATACCCAAGAGAAACAAGGAGTCAATGTTAATAATTAATAGTTCATACTCTGATCAACTTAAAAAGTAACACATAGATTAAAATATGCTTTAGTTACATTAGCTTTAAAGCAACTGTACAAGGGTGTTGATAACTGTGGATGATTTTGTTAAAATAACTGTTTCATAACATTGGCTTTTCCCCCACTGAATAAAATTGAGTTAAAAGTTGGATATGTCTACATTTTTCAGTGTGACACCAAAAGACACATTTATTTAAAAGCTTTTCAAACATTTGTACCAGGAGTGCCAAGAAGTGTTTCATGAAAGACTAAAGCAAACCCGTTCACATAATGGTTTTTCACGTTTCTCTTTAGGAAAATATATAAAGTATCTGAACTGAAAGCACTTATGACCTGGACCTGAAACTCCAGGAACAGTTTTTACAATTCTGCAGTAAAACTCATGAATAGTAGCTTTTAAGTCCATTTTCTATCTCTATTTTAATTTTGTGTTTGTCTTTATCTAATTTTATTACAGACAACTGTTTTAATTTGGACCTAATCTAATTGCATTTATTAATGCATTCTGTTTAGTTTATGGTTTTAAATGTGATTACACAAATGATTTTATCTTTTACAGGCTGACAGAGAGACTTGTTTTGTTTGAGTCTTTGTCTAAAATTAATAACTTAAAAGTCTGCAACACAGGATTTGAAGTCCTTCAGAGTTTGAAGCCCCCACAGCCTTGCAGATCCTGGCAGCAGGAAACTTTTTCCAGCTCACTTCGGGCAAGATGCCGCAGCTGGAAATACTGTGAAAAAAAGTGGCTAAAGCTGCTCTCATCAGCGTTGTGATACATTTACAGCAAATAAATATTTGTAATATTCTTAACTGAATATTAAGAAGTATTTTATCATTTGCTTTGTTTTTATAAGCAGCTTTTGTTTTATGTGCATTTCAGAGGAGTTTCTGTCAGGTTCAATCAGCCTGAAGCTGCAGCTTTAAAGCTGTATTGCAAACTGCATGAGTTTTGAGTGATATAAAGCAAAAAAGAGGAAGACAAACTCAAATGCAAGTGTTGGCCACATTAAAACTATAAATCCACAGAAGCCAAACTAAATTAGGCTAGAAAACTCCCAATGGGCCACTTGCTGTTATATTTCCAGGGCTTTACCTGGCAAACGGTGTGACAGCATAAACTATTTGACGGGCAGGATCCCCTGCACATTAACTGATAATATTTCACACTACGTGTATATGAAAACCACCCCGCTGTTTACTTCAACAGAACAGTCCGACCCGGCGTTCCTATTTCAAACCCCCCTCCACTCCCATTTTCTCCCTGGGAGGAGATTTCCTTTCCTTTCCATTCCTGTGAGCTCTCAAATGATGTCATGCTCACCGAATTTCCACAGCTCCAAAGAAGCCTGTTAACCTCAGCGCTGCCTGTTGCTACTACTTTTTCCTGCTGGAAAATAAAAAAGGGGGATCCAGCTAACCTCTCACACCTGAGCTTTAGTGATTGCAAAAGATAGCATCAGATAACAGAAACCTCCAAATCTTTACAGTCTTATCTGCAGGGACGCTGGAAAAGAGAGGGTGGGATTCGGCATTTCTAGAGAATGATAAGGTTCTTTTGGTGCTGAAGTGCAGCCTTTGTGTTAGGTATGACTTTAATATTATTCTAACCTCTACTTTTGGCTGGGAAGCATTTATCTTTCCTTTTAAACTCTGTCAGAGATGGCTCGATTGGAAAAAGACAAAGATAAAAATATGGAAAGTCTAACTTGGTTTAAAAATGTTTCTATAGATAAAAATGTATTATTTTAAACTTTCTTCTGAGGTGTTTAATTTGCATGAACTACTATTCCACATCATACACTCTTTTATTGAAAGGAAAACTTTAGTAAATCTCAAAACAACAAACCAGAGCCTTCATAAGTATTCTGTTTGAGTAAAACTACAAAATAACAACAAAGACAATTAAAGTAGCTCTAACTCTTAAAGTTAATTTATTCATCTATTGTTGGCATAATTATGTAAGAAACACGGTCTGCCTCTCTCAACCAGAGACAGGTGCATTTTTTATGAACTCTCCTCGTAAATTGCTGTGGCTTCACTAACAGCTAGTGGTCATTTAAGAGAAAAGCTCCAAAATTACGGTTGAATACAGTGTCTGCACTCCACTCTGGAGCTCGTTTTCAAGTGCCTTCAGGCAAAACCAGGGGCCCACATGGTTCCATTATTACAACCTGCATGCCACCACATTTACAGACTATTCTCACACACACCCACTGACAGAAATTAAAGCAACAGATTACCATCCAATAAACTACTACAGCTCTGCAAATAATCATCCTGCTTACAACTGGGGTAAAAAGAAAATACACCCTGTTTCAGTTCTACGGTTGTCCATATCAGGTCATTTTTAAAGTGATCCGAGTTTTACCCGGGTTTAAAATTATTTAACTCTAACCTCAGGTGAACAACATCACACCACAGTTTCTATTATTTATTAAACAAAGAAAAACTAAAAAACTAAGTACACCCTATGGTTCTGTGGCTTGTAGAACCATCTTCAGCAGCAATAACGCTCAGGACTCACTCTGTATGACTTTGTCAGTCTTTCCAGTTTGGTGACCTCGGACAGATAGCCTCATATTTTACATTTTAAAATGTTTTAGGGTTCAGGGTGATGTGAAGTGTTAGTTTTTCCACACAAGATTTTTTATTTAGGCAAAAGTTTAATCTTGGTCTTATCTGACCAGAGCACCTTCTTCCACACGGTAAATGTGTCTCCTACAAGACTTAAGGTAAACTGCAAACAGGACCTCTTTTTCTTTCAACAATAGCTTTATTCTTGCTACTCATCCATACATGCAAGAGTTGTGCTGTGCATGAAAAATAGTTGCCCTGTGGAATGATTCTCCCACCTGAGTTGTGGTTTTATATATATATATATATATATATATATATATATATATACCAGAGATGCCAATGAGTATGGAGTGCATTGTGTAAGGCATCAAGCACAGTCAGCTTACAACCTAACATACTTTGACTCCTTCACACACTCGGTCATATGAGTCGCGCCGACGGTTTTTTGGAGTGGCAAGTGGGCGGCTGGGAGCAAGAGGCAGCCTTGGTTTACAGGTCAAGCCTGCAGCTTTACAAGGGAAATCTCCAGAGCCACTATAAATACCGCTGTGAGCTTTAAGAGTGCAGTATATCACACCACTAGTTTTGAAGAACCACAAACCGACCTAGTTTTTGTAGTTTTTTTTTCCTTCCTTTTAAATGTACAGTGAGTCTGAACACAATTAAATGTGCCCCTCTCTATTTCTACAGACTGTTAATTGATTGGCCAAACATCAAAACCCTCCTCGCAACAAAGAGCTTCGGAATCATATATCTTTATAGGAGCCTAAAGTTTGGGGGCGGGTTAAATACAATTTTCTTTGCTGTACTTCTAAATAAGGGGGAGGAAAGATGTCAAAAACTATTCTGAATAAATTGTGAGCCTTTTCTCTGAGTCCCCACCTGCAGCCAAGACAGTTATCCAGCTAAACCTGATGTACTGCGACTTAGAATGAGCCCTAATGAATCGCTTAAAGAAACATCTGCACAGTGACACAGCCGAGCAGCATGTACAGCATAAATCAAAAGGCTTTTTTGCTCTCCATCTGGCTGCTTATGCATTTCGTTTCAGCCGTCGCTTTCTAAAAAGAATCAATTCAGTTTTATTAGATTTTACGGTGAGAAAAAGAAAAGGTGGGAAAACTTCGGGTTGTCATTTGAACACCTTTGCGGCACAGATGTGAAGTCAAAGGACATAAAAGAGGCAATGGCAAATCTCATCGGCCTGAGCTAGTTAGTGGCAGACGACACTAATTGTTTCCAGAAGTGTTGCTCTGATTCACACCGGCCGGGACATCAAGCAGTCAGGGCTGCGCAGGGAGAAAAAGAGGCAGTTGGAGCGGAGGGAGGACAAATAATGAGAGGTCAGCCTCCATCTACATTCGAGCTGCCAGAGCCAAACAGGCACGCCAATTTTATGGTCAATTGGGCGACGCATCTGGACCCGTAGATCACAGGGTTGTGGGGCAGGACTTAGCACCCAGCTCAAACACGTTTCACTCACACAAAACAGACCACACAGCTGACACAATCAGAGACAAACAGGCTGGGGAAACACGATACCGGCAAGGAACTGTTTGAAGATGCTTGTGTTTGAAATACTAAAACATTTAGTAATCATATACATATAATGTGAAAAATTAGGACACCCTGTGACTAGCCTGTGTTTTTCTAACATATTTGCACGGATGGATATCAGTTTTAGGAATACTACAAAAAATCAATTAATATAAACACTAAACACTAAAGAAAAGACATTTTAAAATCTGTAAAATGTAATTAAATTGCAATTTCTTATGAGGAATAAATTAGACTGCCCCAACATTTATGCTCACTTTAAAGAACTGAAACTACACACAGGTGTATCATATCAGGTACACATGATGCAGGCATCATTAAACAGCACTTCGAAGGAGGTCTTATCATTTTAAACCTTAGACATTTGGTTTGGTGCGCTTCTCACTGTTCATCTAAGAATGAACAGAACCAAGGGGAGATAAAAAGTGGTGCCTGAGGCCTTCGAAAGAAATTACCCATTGCACTGTATGGAAAACAGTCAAGCAAAACAACTGCCAGCGTGACCAGTTCTGGCCGTTTGAGCATTTTCATCCTGAAAGCAGACTGCAAGATGCAAAAAGAAGTCTCCAAAACGCCTAAAATATTCATGAGACCTAAAGCAAGTTTTCGCTACTGTTGAAATGAAAGCACATGTTTGTACATTCAGGATATGTTTGGCATAAACCAAATACAGCATTTCAGGAAAGGAACCTGATACCAACTGTGAAGCATAATATACTGGTATAACCATGGTTGGGGGATGCTTTGCTGCAGCAGAACCTGGCCAGCTCACCACCATAAAATCTACTATGAGTTCTAGTGTTTATCAGATGGTGCTAAAAGGAAAATGTGAAACATCTGTAAAAAAATTAAAGCTCAATAGAATTTACGTAAATGTAAATGACTGGATAGTAACTTCAGTTCATCTCATGCTATGCTATGCAGAGAGGTTCACTTACTGAAGGGCAGATCCAAGTTAAGGGTAAAAAGCGGACGTCTGCCGGACTTGTCCGCGCAAAGCTCAATGTTTACGGCTGCAGGCGCGGTGTCACACAATTAACGTCTCCACATCGAACTGTTTTATATGTGCTCTGAGCAGCCGATCGCGAGTAGGGGCAGTCACTGCCAGTCTCTTTGTCACACAGCCTGGTGTTCTCCCCTTCTTTTGTCCCCAGTGTGGTTTAATGGCCTTTAATACCACCTTCTTTTCTTTTTGTTGTTCCGAAGATACATGCCAAATTAGCTCTGCCACCCTGTCCAATCACGCCATTGCAGAAAGTCTGGTAAATGTAGGACTTTGTCAACAGAAATGTAGGAAATTGGTACGCTCCACTATGAAGCCTCAAACGTCTGTGTTGCTCACAGTACGGCCGACTATGTTCTGCCCTATCGCCATGCCTTATGCTTAGAGAGGGTGACACAACAGGGGAGTCTGACCAGTTTTTTTTACCTGTTTGGCTAATAATTATTTGCCCGCTTGGGAGAAAACATAGACTGTGTATACAAGACTGAAGTGTCTGTCTGAACAAATTAACAGGACATCACTAGGTGTGAAAAAAAATTAGATGACAACACCATGGGAACAAGTACTGTTACTCATTACACAGCAGCACCATTTGAATTTGACGCCTTTCATCACACACATGCATTTTATGCAATAAGGTTTGATCATCAATGACACGCACGCACACCTCATTTACATTGCAAAATGCATTTCAGCTCTTCACGTTATGAACCATGTAAAACATGCTTTTTTTTTCAAATTTTTACAGATAGAATTAGGAAAATCTCATAAAAATAAACACAACTCAGACTAAAAAGAAAAATAAAACAATTAAATGTGGCCTACTGAACATAAGATCCCTCTCTTCAAAGACATTGCTAGTTAGTGACCTGATTTCTGACAATTAGATTGATTTATTTTGTCAACAGAAACCTGGCTGCAGCAAGAAAATTATGTTACTATAAATGAGTCAACTCCTACTAATAATTTACATTTTTACATTCCTCGAAATACTGGGCGAGGAGGAGTAGCAACCATCTTTCAGTCCGATTTATTGACTAGTCCCAGACCAATCAATAGCTACAACTCTTATGAATATTTAATCCTTAGTTTTCCTCATCCAAATTGCAAAGCACTAAAACCACTTCTGTTTGTTGTTTTGTACCGTCCACCAGGCCCTTACACTCAATTTTTAGATCAGTTTTCAGACCTTTTATCTGATTTAGTGTTAAATACAGATAAAGTTATTATAGTGGGGGATTTTAACATTCACGTTGACACTGAAAGTGATAGCCTAAATATAGCCTTTAATGCTATCTTAGACTCATTTGGCTTTGCTCAAAACATTAACAAACCTACCCACCTTTGTCTTCATTCTCTGGACCTTGTGCTGACATATGGCATTGAGTGTAAAGACATAACAATATTTTCTCATAACCCTGTCCTGTCTGACCATTTCTTAATAAACTTTGAGTTTAATATAACAGAGTACTCCACACCTGAAAGGAAATTTCACTTTCATTATCAGACGATGCTATAACAACCTTTAAAGAATCTGTTCCACTTTTAATCTCCTCATTATCACTGAAAAGCACAGTGGAGGGCAATAATTCTGTTTCTGCCCCTTCACAAATTGATTCTCTTGTTCATAGTGTTACTTCATCATTGCGTGGTGCATTAGACAATGCAGCCCCCTTGAAAAAGAAGGTAATTATTCATAGGAGGCAGGCTCCTTGGTTTAATTTAGATCTGCGTACTTTAAAGCACAATGTTACAAAATTGGAGAGAAAATGGCGCTCTACACAACTAGAGGATTTCTACTTAATCTGGAAAAATAGCCTACTGTTGTATAAAAAGACACTTTGCCCAGCCAGAACAGCTTATTTCTCATCATTAATAGAAGAGAACAAGAATAATCCTAGGTTTCTCTTTAGTACAGTTGCTAAACTTACACAGAGTCATAGCTCTGTTGAGCCATCCATTCCCTTAGCTCTTAGCAGTCATGACTTTATGGGATTCTTCTTAAATAAAATTGATTCTATTAAAAAGTAAAATCTTTGAGATACTCCCGAAGATGATTACTTCATCCTCAACAAGTGAGACAACATTGGAAATAACTGTAGAACCTGATCTGTGTTTGGACTGTTTTGATCCTGTGGAGCTTCCTGAGTTATCAGAGATATCAGCTTCATCTAAACCTTCAACTTGTATGTTAGACCCAATCCCAACCAAATTATTTAAGGAAGTGTTTCCTCTGATAACCAGCCCCATTTAAGATATGATTAATCTATCTTTAGTAAATAGATATGTACCACAGGCTTTTAAGGTAGCTGTAATTAAATCTTTACTTAAGAAACCTTCGCTTGATCGAGATGACTTGAAAAATTACAGACCTATATCCAATCTTCCATTCTTATCTAAAATACTTGAGAAAATAGTTGCTTATCAAATGTGTGAGCATTTACACAGCAATGACCTGTTTGAAGAGTTTCAGTCAGGCTTCAGAGCTCATCATAGCACTGAAACAGCCCTGCTGAAAGTCACTAATGATATTCTTATGGCCTCAGATAATGGACTTGTGTCTGTACTGGTTATGTTAGATCTCAGTGCTGCATTTGATACAGTCGATCATAATATTCTCTTAAAAAGGCTGGAATGTGCTGTAGGGATCAGGGGAACAGCACTAGGCTGGTTTAAATCTTATCTGTCTGACAGATTCCAGTTTGTTCATGTAAATGATATTCATCTTTAAACTCCAGGGTTAATTGTGGAGTACCTCAGGGTTCAGTACTTGGGCCAATTCTCTTTACTATATATATGCTTCCAATAGGTCAAATTATCAGGCAGCATAGGATAAATTTTCACTGTTACGCTGATGATACTCAGCTTTACTTATCCATAAATCCTGATGAACCCAACCAGTTAGATAGACAACAAGCATGTCTTGAAGATATAAAAACTTGGATATCTTTAAATTTTTTGCTTCTAAATTCAGACAGAAGTTGTCCTCTTTGGACCGGAGTCTTTAAAAAAGAAACTGCTTAGTCAATCACTTAACCTGGATGGCATTAGGTTGACCTCCAGTAATAAAGTAAAAAACCTTGGTGTTACTTTTGACCAGGACATGTCATTTAAATCCCATATTAAACAGATTTCTAGGATTTCCTTCTTTCACCTCCGGAACATTGCCAAAATTAGAAATATCCTATCCAGGAGTGACGCTGAAAAACTAGTCCATGCATTTGTTACTCCAAGGCTGGACTATTGTAATTCTTTACTATCAGGATGTCCACAAAATGCATTTAAAAGCCTTCAGCTGATTCAAAATGCTGCAGCAAGAGGTCTGATGAAAATTAAAAAGAGAGATCATATTTCTCCTATTTTAGCTTCCCTTCATTGGCTCCCTGTTAAATCCAGAATAGAATTTAAAATTCTCCTCCTCACATATAAAGCCCTTAATGATCTAGCTCCATCATACATCAGAGATCTGATTGTTCCATACGTTCCTAACAGAGCACTTCGTTCTCAGACTGCAGGTTTACTGGTGGTTCCTAGAGTCTCTAGAAGTAGAATGGGAGGCAGATAGTTATCAGGCTCCTCTCCTGTGGAACCAGCTCCCAGTTTTAGTCCGTGAGCCGGACACTCTGTCTACTTTTAAGGCTAGGCTTAAAACGTTCCTTTTTGATAAAGCTTATAGTTAGAGTGGCTTAGGTTATCAGGGAGGGAGCCTTCCTCCCTCCCTGTTCGATGGATTAAGGGGGAGTCAGGTTTAGCCTAAACCGGCTCAGTTATGGTTGAGGTACAAACACACCCTCCATTTCTGCTACCTGTATGACCCCTTCTCTTTTCCAATGGTTATAATCAGTCTGACAGAGAGAGGTATCCCAGTCCTTGTGGTTTTTAGTATATAGCAGTCTAAGCAGTTTGGCAGCAGTTTGGCAGCAGTTTAAGAGTAATATGGGCCACACATTGGAATGGCATTGTGAAAAGACCTATAACAAATGTAGATCGTTCCACTTTTCAAAAATTGGTTTAAAATATGCTAAATTAATGGTTAATTAATTAGTGGTAAATTAATTATTCTATGTTGGCAGATACATACTAATTCAATTCCGAGTAAGAGTTTAGGACTTGCTGTAAGCAGTGGACAAAAGCTTTGTATTCTAAAATGTTATTACTTTATCCACTACCTGCGTATCTTTACACACAGGACTCTGAAACCAGACAAGCCGTCAAACAAAAAATAATTTTCTCTCATGCACAGGAGGCGTAATATTCTGAGGGGGGAATCTCAGGGGGCATTTAGCTAGCCTCATGAACCGTAGATGTGCTTTGCTAGCGTGGGTGGATGTGTTTACAGAGAAGACTGCAGTTGTACAGCTGAGGTACAATGGGAGTGCAGAGATATTTGAATCATAGTTTGTTTATGCATTTTATGACGGATGGAGCTTCAAGTATTGCCTAACCCCGATAATCTGTAAAGCTATAGCTTCACTTGGCTAAAGGTATATAAACTATTCACAGCTGTAGTTCATGCGACTTATATTTATCAATCACATCATTGGGAACTATTGGAAATTGGCCAATTTAAAGATTCAACGAGAAGATATTTTATATCCTGTTTAACCAGTTTCCTTCTCCCAATCAACTCCACCTACTCTGATCAGAGGGCTGTTTCACTAAGCAGCTGAGATGGGTGGACAGGAGGTGGCTACGAGCCACAGACTGTGGATGTTACATAGTGGGCATTATTGGTATTGCGTCTCCATGAAGTCATGAAAAAGAGATGGCACATGCAACCATGATCTGGAGGATCATGTGTTAGTACTCATTGATGTCAATATCTTTCTACCAGTAGTTTTTAAACTATGTTGACAACTTGTTAGATTTGTGATACTGTAAAAAGAAAACAAAACTGCTTCTGACCCATGTGTTTATTCCATCAGTCTGCCTAATTCTATCTGTAAAAATTCGAAAAAAAATAGTTTATTTGTTAAAATAAATGAATACATTATTTTAGCAGCAGTAAAAATAACTGTTGCTTTTCTGTTTTAAATAAAATAAATCAGTAATTAAGATGGCCCTGTATCATAGTTCTCTGATCCGATGAAGAGCTATAGCTTGAAAGTTTAATGCCACAGCATGGTGAAATAAATGAGCCAGCTTTTAGAGCCCAGCAGTGTGCAAACGGCGTCATTCGTCTAGTTTTTTGTTTTCTTCCACGGCTTTCTGGGTTTGGTTTCCATTTTAAAGCATTTGAGATCATTTCAGTTGAGCAGCCTGTACATTTCTGCACTTCTTTATATGTTTTCCATTCTCCAATTACGTTTTCCATTCCATATATGTCTTAATAACATATATAAGAAAGTATATAAATAAAGTATAACGTTATTCTGAATGAAGTATGAAAAACTAATTTCAGAGATAATGTACGTTTACTGTGCCATTTGGACCACATCTCCAACAATGATCTCACTAAATAAACGCCACACTGCTATTATTTTGAACGCACCCCAGCCAATGAAATAACTTATGTATACATAATCAGCAGCATGCATGTCATTAATTTCGGATATATTAGTTTTCTGTAATCCTACTGTACCTTCTAGCAAATGATTTGCCACATGCAAATAATTTCCATATAAAGCAGTGACTGATCTAGCTAGAGATGTTGGACTAAGTATACATAGGTTAGTAGTAGCTGCTAGACTATGCCACCGTCAACACTTAAAGGGAGATTTCATCAAATTTTTTCATCATAACTTGACAGATTTAGATGAAAACAGCTACACACAGAAAAAAAGCTATAAAAAGAAGTGTTAAGCAGGATAAATTAGGTATATAAATTAGAAGACAAAGAAAAACACAATGAGTTTGCTAGACCTCTGCAGCTTGAAACTTTCCGTTACCTGAAATCAGTAAATCAAGAAAACATTTGCGGCCAGTAGTCTGACATATCAAAACCTTCAGCCAAAACAGCTAAGGTTGAGTTGCATTGGAGTGATTAGAGGTGCCAAGCTTTGTCAAAGAAAAACAACATGTGGAATAGAAAATGCAACATGTTTAGTTATGCCTCCGTTATCTTAATCTGTAGCACCCGGCAGCTTAGCTTACCTCTGTGGGGACAGAGAGTAAAGGCATGGGGGATCTCAAGTAGTTGTACCGCAGCAGTGTTACCATGATAACACAGCGAACTGTCTCCAAGAAAGCTGATGATGGCCTGAAAATAAGGACACATGAAAAAACACAACAGTAACTGAGCATGTTTTAAATGTTTGTTGTTTTTTCTTCATTTATTTTAGTATCCAGAGCTGATTGATCTCCAACTGCATGACCAATGGTGTAAAAATCAAAAAATGGTATCACATTCCACTTGTATGCATAAATCTTCATTTCCAATCAGTTTTTTCTTTATTGTTTCAAATAATAACACAGATTTTAATATCAGACAGAGGTAACCTAATGATTTATTTTATTAAGGGAAAAAAACTTTGTCAAAATCTGTTTCTATTTGAAAAAGTAATGTCCCCAGAAAATGAGTTACTTGCAAATGCTTGATGACAACAGCTGCGTATAAATATTTGTAATAACTGATTAACTTTGACAATAATCTGGAGCAATCTAGGCCCACTATTCTTTGCAGAATTGTTGTAATTAAGCTACATTGCAGAGTTGTAGACTTGCTGGAGCACTTTGGATCATTCTCCTGCTTGAGCTTTAGGTCACGAATAGAGCGCTTGAAGTTCAGGATTTTCTGCTAGAGAGTAGAATTCATGGTTCGATAAATTAGGGTAAGTCTTCAAGGTCCTGAAGAAGCAAAGCAGCCCTTGACCACCTCAGTACCACCACCATACTTGACAGGGCTCAATTTTAGGGTCACTGTTGTTTTCATTGTATCTATAGCCTCTAGGTTCCATACTTTGAAGATGTGACATTGCCGTCCATTTCTATTCCAACGATTGCTAGATCTATCTGCCCTTAAAGCAAAAGGACAGCTTTTCAATGAATGGCCCATCAGATTGCTTGGAGCATATTAAAGTTTGACTGGCCAACAATTTCCTAAATTTTAATGAAAAGAAAACAGAGGTGATAGTGTTTAGACCCAGTGGACCCTGTGAGTCCAACACTGTCGATTTAGGACCCCTGATAGCATATCTTAAACCAACTATCACCAATTTGGGTTTTAGGTTAGCAAGGATTTTAAATGGACTTTTATTACTCACGGCGGTGTGCAAAAGTGAAATCTTTCCTGTCCAGGCAACCTATTGACACAATAATCCATGTTTTTATTTTGTCCCACTTAGATTATTGTATTGGTCTTTAAGTTGGAATGGATGTACTATTAACTGGTATTCCAAAAACAGAACACATGACCCCTGTTCTGGTGTTACTCCACTGGTTGCCTGTGCATTTTAGAGGTAATTTTAAACTTATTTTGGTTTTAAAATGTTTGAATTATCTTGCCCAGCCATACCTCTCTGAGCTTCTTCATACCTACTTACCTTCTGTTAGCCAAACAGCAGCTCCTGCAGGTATCAAGGTCTCTGAGAAAGCTCAGATGGGGCTCTACCCTTGCACATAAGAGAGGCTCTTTCACTACCCTCCACTACTTCTAAAACTCATCTTAAAACCTGTTTTTATTCTTTGGCTTTCAACATTAGCAAGACTTAGTTTTGACCTTGTTTGTTTTAATTGGTTTTCTTGTGTTTAATCTTCTACTGTTTTTATGCCATATTTATGTACGCCTTTTCTTTAATGTGTGTTAATTTAACAGTGTGTTAATAGTTTGCAGTTATGTGCTGCACTTTGTTTCAGCTAGGGTTGTTTTAAAGCGCTTTATAAATAAAGTTGGCATGGTATGGTATCCTGGGGCGTGTTGTGTTTAAGATCTTTTAGCCTACTTCATGTTGTCAGAGAAGTTCTGTTTAAGTGGTTTCTCGATTCTAAAGGTCAGGCAGTATTCTGGACTGCGCGTGTCGAGGGAAATTGAACAAAAAATGTGGTTTATTATAGTCAATGCATAAATTAATACGTAGGGCAATTACTTTCACATAGTGACAGGTTGGTTTGAGATAATTTGAAAACAGTTTTTTTTTTCCTGAGCTTATCTCCATTTGATAATAACATTTGTTTGGTAATCTGAAACAAATTAGGTTTGACAAAAAGAAAAAAGTATGTTGAAATACATTTACAGCACTGTAGTAAATCTCTTTCACAATGTTATATTGAAGGCAATGAACAAACTGTACCTTTGTTCGATGATGAAGCCCAGGGAGGTGAGGGTGAGCAAAACATAGCTGGTCATCCCGAGAATAGCTAACTGGGACAGCACCTAGGACAGACATAAGATTTCCATGTGAAATATTGTGAGGACAAAACATAATAAAAATAAAAAGCTTAAATCAATATCATGGTTGGTGAGGTCATACAGGAGACCTTAATGGGAGAGCAGCCATCAACCACACGGCTGTTCAACTTTTTATTTGGCACTGCCAACCAAAACATGTCTGACCTTCAGAGTGAGTGCCCTGGCACCCATTCAACACTGTAGTTATTGGACTCAGACATGCCCAGTTTACATAGATGGTCTGGTCATCATGGATGGGTTTTAACAGGGGACTTGACCATAGATGAAGAGAATACAGTACAAATCCCGTAAAAGGAGCCAAAACAACCAACATTGGAGCAAAGATCCCATCCAGACTCCCACTGAACATTTCCCAGCTATTTAGGACATTCACACAAACACATAAAGTCATGGAGCTAATATGTTTTCTCTAACCTCAGGCCTTGGCTGCGGGCAGCAGCTGGAAGCCGAGTGTCCCTGAGGATGCCTTGGGCTATAAGCTTGGGTTTATGTTTCTCTGACGCTCAACACAGAGACTAACAGCCAAATCTCACTCATCCGGACCCAGGAGGAGACACTGTATACAGTCAGGATTAAATAAACCCATCTACTGGATGCAACCATAGAGTGTATCTTTACGCTTAGCCTAGCATGACGATTCATAATTGTATATCACCTAAGCCTTCATAAGGGAGTACGTGAGAATACAATTATAGTGTCAACAAATCAGTTGCTGGGTGTTTTGAGCTTTTCCCTAAATAAATGATTAATAGCCACCCAAAAATGTTGCTCCAAACCCCAATAATGGAAGGACACAAGGAAGGAAAGCAGAAAGGACAGAAAGAGCTGAGTTAGGACAAGAAAGGAAGGGCACAAGGAAGGGAACAAGGACACCAGGAAGGAAAAAAAAGGGTAAAGGAAGGAAGGACACACAATTTAGATAATGGGATAAAGAACAAAGCCTGTAAATACAAATATTGTTCCATACACTTAATTGCTAATTTCATGTAGATCCAAACTGGGGAAATACTAACATATCAAATTTCATAGTTTTACCAGCATGAACAAAAACCCTGATATCAGAGCAGGATACTGTCAGCTCAAAAGTTCAGACTCTAGTAAACATTTACCTTCAGAAACTTTACAGAAAAAAATGTAATTTTTAAATTAGGTGGTACAGCATCATGCTTCTGTACCAGCTGTGGTGGCCCAAAATGTTAACTCTACATCTGGTGGCAGAACTGTAAGAACTGAAATCGCTGTTATTACTCTGTCTCCTGACAAAAAAATGGTTAGCTCATTAATGAGGCTATTATTTCTTCCATTATTATAAATGTTGGACAACTTGGTATGTTGATCAGCTGAAACAAAAAATACTACAATACTTTGTTCTGAAATGTTATTTCAGTAAGTTGCACTGAAAACATGTTCACAGTTGGCAGTTTAAGTAGCAGCAATGTCAGCTCAGATTCTGTTGTTTTTAAGTAGAAAATTATTACACAGAACTGAATCTGTCATTCATTGTGTCCTAACTGTTTTAAAATAGGATAGACAAAAGAAAACAGCTTATCCATACAGTCCCAGGACATAGAAGTTAACTTAGAAATCTTTTGCAACTTCGTATAGTTCAGTTTTATGCAAAATTATTGCAGTTAAAGCACATCCCTGGTGTATATCCCCCTAAACACTGGATGTCTAGGGGTGTTACATGGATAATCATAGGTGGAGAGTCCTTTTACCCATAAGCAAACCAGTTATGTTATAATCATAACACAATGTTTTTGCTAAGTCAGCCAATTTAATTAACACCTTTCAACCACAGTTAGATATCCTTCCATCCATTGTTGATTCCAGCAATGATACCAGACCCTGGACTGGTCGTCAGTCTCTATGAGCAAGAGTTTTGCCGCTCTGGAGCATAGAGTTGTGTGTAAACACAATGCCAAGCTGGAAATACATCAGAGATTAGAGAAGCAATTATTTCTGCTATTAAATTTGGGAAGGGTTATAAAGCAGTTTCAAACCAATTTCAAGTCAGTCACTTTAGAGTATGAAATACTGCTCACAAGTGGATAGATTAAAGAGTAACTACAGCCTAAATCAACTTTTTTTCCAGATATACTGTTTCAACTGGGCCTTAAGGGTGCTATCTTTATGTTGCTGTGCATTTTGTTTTTACATTTTCTAGAAATTTTTTTTAATTCTCCAATATTTGTCCTAAAACCATCTTAGTACTGCCCTCTTTGGGTTGAACGGTACCTACTGCAATTCAGTTTTCCTATTGGTTTAAACGGTACAGCTTGGTACATGTAACAGCCCCCACGTTCGGGTATAAAACCATCTCGCTCACACACGCGACCCTGTTCTGTCCTCCACTGCCGTGGCAGTGCCGGCTTTCAGGCATCACTGGGTCAGAGCCTTGAGCGAGCGGCTCAGCCCGCTGGACTCCATAAAGCCTCCCTCAACCTCCAGTGACAAGAGGGTTGAAAAATCCTCCACCTCAAAAGATCGATCTGTGCCCCTGAGTGTCTCTTGGCACTACCCACTTTGGTGGCCTTTTTTCAAAATTTGTGTGGGGGCGGGGTTATGCTTTTACATCGGGTTTAGTTCAACTTTTAACAAATGCAATACTGGATTTGAACACAGTGACTTTTCTTTAATCATTGTGGCAAACAGAGACAGACAGATAAGCCTCAAGTTATTAAAGTAATCTCCAACACGTTTCTTTTGACTGCAAACTATTTTAGTGTGTTTGAGTAGCCCTGAATTTAGAGAATCTGTGGAGGAAGCTAAACATTAGATTGGTGGCAATGAGGCCTTCCACATTCAAACACTTGGAGCTCATCACCAAAGATAAATAATCGAAATACCAGTGGAAACATTCAAAAAGCTGGTCAGCAATCATTAACAGAACTTGACTGTTGTAATGCCAATAAAGTTTTTCCAGTTGATTATTGTGACGGGTATACATTAATTGTAATGCATGTACCTGACTTTTGTGAAGTGCCTTGAGACGACATGTGTTGTGAATTGGCGCTATATAAATAAACTGAATTGAATTGAATTGAATTACATGACTTTAAACATTTGTATAACCCATTAGTATAACCCCAACCCCACCCTATCCCTAACCCCTAACCCTTTTATTATTCTGTAATAGCAAAAAGATACTTTTTCCAAACATTTTATTCCCTCTACATCATTTTATTATCATTTGAAAGAGATGCGTGTCTCTGCTGGATTTTAGCTTATGGTTATCACTCTCAAAGTGGTCTGTGCCGAAATCAAATTTTACTTTCTTTCTTAAGAAAGAAACAAACTCCACGTGCAGTTTGGACCTCAAAAACCATGAAATGGATAAAAGACTTCTGCTCATTCCTCTTGCCTGCGAGACTTAATATAAACAACAAAAAATTAGTTTACAGTAAGTGTATCAGCCTTGTATTAATTTGAATATATTAGCTTCATAGTACTTATGATTTTTGCTGAACAGAGACAAATTTCCTGATTTGTCAGAAATAAAAACTAACGTCACCGTCAGTTAAATCTTAACCTGTAATAGCATGTCTTTATCAAATCTATAATAAAGCATGCATGTTGACCTAATGATGATGTAACTGAAGAGCGGCTTCACTTGTTTTTATTCTTTTATAGCTTTGAATTAACGCAGAGGCCATATACTGTCCAACAGCGTATCATCAATTGTCAGACTAAATAACCGGCCGGGAACATGCGGGTATAAATACATAACAGTGACATGATTTATTGTTCAGCCAAGAAGCTCACTTTGTTATTTTCCCCTCCAAGTCCTGATTGCTGCATCCTGAAGGCTATTTGGGTTGGGAAATGGTTGACTCGACAATTAAGGCGTTTGTGTTCACTGCTGGACCACCAGCTGGCGTTTCATTCGCCAACAGGGAGGGGAAACCTCAAGTCAGAAGAGAAGACGTGTGTGTGTGTGTGTGTGTGTGTGTGTGTGTGTGTGTGTGTGTGTGTGTGTGTGTTTTTTTAAAGGGGACCACAAGTGTAAGAGCCCTGTAGAGGTAGCGATCAGAAAAGGAAAAGACAGGACACTTTATTTTGGAATTTTAAAGAGGATGGGCGTGACAGCACTTTTGGGCTAACCAGAACTATGCCTGTAGGGAAGGAAAAGCTTCCAAAGATAACTCCTGAGGAGACCTGTTTCCCTTTTTTTACCCCAGGCTGGAGGAAGGGGGTCTCTTGGCTTGTCGAATGGAAAATAATAGACAAAGGTTGTTTTAAAAGGGAATGCCGATCCGTCATCCTGTCATGATGTTAGGCTAAGTTAGTCTTTTACTGCCAGATAAGTACGGGATTCGACTCTACCATAAAGAAGCCACAACAAACTGCTTAATTGGCTTAAATAATGTCAGCAAACAAACACACAGAGCTCAGGCAAAATAAAGCCGAGTGGTCTAAACCACCTTTACTTGCCATATGCTTTATGAGTAACATCAAAATCTAGTTTACTATAGCTAATATTGCTAACTAAGGTTTTAAATGATATATCAGTGTGAGAGATACATACCATTTTGCTTTCAAACAACTCGTGGTAGGTCCAGAGCACCAGCAGGAAATGTACGCCCACGTACACTTGAAAAGACAGCGACCAGTTGGGATCATGAGGTACTTCATTTCCAGTTACCTGACCCAAAAAAATAAACAGATTTAATTAAAGCACTAAACATTTATCATGTCAAAATGTCATACTTTTCCAGGGTCAGATATCCAGAGTTTGTATTTTTTTAAAATATAAGAACAGAATAAGAAAGTTCAATATTAAGTTACCGCATACATTTCTGCGGAGGTCAGAATTTTAATATGCAACCTGAAAAAATGACTGACTGACTGACTAATGGACCAAGAATCTCATTTGGTTCTGCACGTGTTCCTCACGTACCTTTAATGCAAAGTTGGATTAAGTCATATATGCCTGGTGTTCCCCATCTAGACTTTTGAAATCATCAACTTCAGGTTACTTTAACTTTTAGAAAATGGGAATGGGGCACAAAGTATTGTTTTAATATAGATTTATTAAAATTATTCTGCATGTATAAAATTATTCCATTCTTGACCGTCATTTCCATACTTATCCATACCTGGAAAATACTTAAATCATATTCCATACTTTCCCCTGCTCCTGTAGACAAGTATTGGGACCTTGTTTTTAATCCCCAAAGCACTTCTTTTTAACCAGATTGTTTTACATGAAATCATGACTCTTTGCAGGTCCAATAAGAATGCGCCTTAATGTAGTTTCAACGTCTCAGAATATATTTATTTATGTCTGCTTTTAAAGATATATATTTTTTTGGCACAAGTGGCCTTTATCTATTTATTTTTTTGACAGCAGGCAGACAGGAAAGTGGGGTAGAGAGAGGGGGAGACATTTGGCAAATGTCGACGGGTCCGGGACTCGAACCCGGGACAGCCGTTTCGAGGACTGTAGCCTCCACATATGGTCGCGCGCTTTAACCCCAACACCGTCATTGAAACGTCAAGGAAGGGGCAAGAAATATCTGAAGCATGATTTTTAAAAGTTTTAAGACTGATGAGATGACAGGGACTCTCAATGTACTGTAGGGAAGTGGGCTACTGTTATGGAATGGTATTATTAAGTATAAGCTATTTAGACCTTTGTGGGTTAAAGATGGAAATTAAATTAGCCCTTTTTCCACATGTACCTACTCGGCTCGGCTCTACACTGTTTTTAGGGTTTTCCATTAGTTACTGATACTTGGTCCTCCTTTTCGAACATCAGCAAGAACCACAGCGGGCAGAGTGGTCCGAACTGAATGAATTAGAAGTGGTAATACCAAATGGAAGGCATTTACGGGCACCGTGATCAAAGCACACAGAGGCCCGTTCTGATTAACCTCTGCGTTTTTCTTTATTTCTTCTCCTCCTAACGCTCTGCAGGAACACAACAACCTAGGCGCCAGGCTGCACCTAGTGGTCGTAGTCATGGGCACAACATACATCACACTGACCTGTGAGCAGTGGGAGAGAGCTAGCCTTGACTCAGTCACTGTGGTAATGGATTCTGTTAAATCTCAAACCTGCTGCCAGTTTTAAGAAGAAATTTTCTTCAAGCAGTGCTTCAGGACAACATCTGCATCTTACATGAGTTTTATGCAGGACAATGCTCCATCACATGCATCAAAATACTCAATTGCAGGGCTAGTCATGTAAAGGCCTTAAAGATGAAAGAATGATGACATGGGCCCGTTCCTCCCCTGACCTAAACCTGTTTAAAAACTTGTGGACCCCTCTGGTGAAGAAACATCCTGTTTGAGAGGCTGTGGTTGGTGCTACACAGAAAGATGGTCAACAGATGACAGATTTTAAATGGAGGCTTGTGACTGTTAATAAACAGAATGGTGGCTATAATGGTCACTGGATTTTGTGAAGAATGTTTGTCTGTAAAATTTAGGTTAATCATTTATTGTTTTCACTTTAACAAAATGAAAAAGTTAGGTGGGAAAAGTTTAATTTAGCATTTTGTTGCATAATAATTCTGCAAACTAATATTTGCCCAATAATTTCACACACTAGTACGAGTACGATTGATTAAAAACAGGCTAACAATTTTAAATGTGACCTTAAATTTTCAGCACAATCAGCTTCTTGTGTTCCATTATAAAGATTGGATTTGTCTTCTGCAGTTGCTTCTGCCAAACAGTGAGGAACACTCACATTCTAATCTATCTGAACATTTTTCTTTTTGTTTTCTAACTCCGTCGTGTCTGAAATGATAAGTAATGAATCCCCAAGGTTTTATGATGAAACTGAAATCTTTTCAAAGTAAAACATTTCGACATGTCCTGTAATTCCAGGATTTCCCTATGATCTTGAAGAACCGAACCATCACATGTGGGTTCTCCCACATCCCATCCCAACCGTGTAGGTATTCCAGCCCTTCTGCTCTGCTTATTCTCAACAAAACAGGCAGGCAATACTTCATCTTAACTCGGTCTCCTCTCTGTTCTTTCTTGCACCATCAGCAAAAATCACCTTCATAATGCCAAGATATTTCACTGAAAGTTCAACTTTTCCCAAATGTAAAATCTCTTTAATGGCCTTAAAAGGATGCAAAGTCAGAGAAGGTTTTTTTTCTTGTTCGTTTGTGGGACTAAATGTGTGACACCAAAGGCGTTATTTCAAAGCAAACCACTGAAGCATTCAACTGGAACCTTTATTTTTTTCTGCTCCAACACACACACATACACACACGCACACTCACATGCATTCACAGTTTACTGCATGCGGTTTTAGTCCTGCAAACTCTGTTTAAAGACGATGAAAATTAAGTTATTGTGACGCCTTTACAGAGGCTGCGCAGCTTTCATTTCATGTGGCCGTTTCTTGTAAAACTTGTAAAATATATGAATCCTTCAAGAAAGAATGCTCTGAGTCATTCAGGCCTGTGTTTTGTGTGTGACAAAATGATTGGTAATAAAGCCTGAGGGCTTTTTAAAATTATTTTCGTTGTTGGTCAAGAATGTTACAAACCTTGGGATTGTCGACGTGGTCACCAAGACGAGGTTTACCAGGCTTCCAGCTCGGGCCTTTGATGAAAGTTGACACTTTGTTACTGACTGTTTTGTAAGCTCTGGATTTCTTCCACAAATATACATAGTAGTGAAACTGAAAGAAAATGAAACACAAGTCAAATATGAGATACAACAAAACATTTACCTGAAATGCAACCAAACAAAGAGCTGCAATAAATAATCTAGAGCTGCAGGGTTTCTGCTGTCATTAGGCAGAACATTGCTCATGCTGTGCTCTGCCAACAGTACGGGCAACAACACGAATTATAACATCCACCTGTTATTTTATTTTTTGGCCTCTTTAACCTCAGCTGGGCAGTTTGTTTGGAATATAGTAATAATGTTATGGTTACGAAAAGGGCCCAGAGCCAGCAAAGGAAACATGAGCTCAAACGTCATCTATAGAAGGTGCTCATTATCAGATTGGCTGCTTGACAGACACACGACTTACAGCGGCAACAGAAAAGATGGAGGACTAACCTGAACGTAGAGGATTTCAAACTTCTTGATGGGGAACACCAGGCCATATATGACTTTATCTGACTCTGCAGCAAAGGTACCTGAGGACCACAGGCAGAAAGAAATATGAGAGTCTTGGTCCGTCCGTCCTTCCACTCATCCATCCATGATCGATGACATTTCAGAGTGAAGCACGCTAGAAATCTTTCTCCTAACCCATTTTCTGCAAATCTGCACCCAACCCTTCGTCTTATATGTAGCTTCCTCTCATCAATCAAGTAATGAGTAATACATAAACTTATAGTTTCCATTAAGGATCATGTAGCAGACCGAGACTGAAGCCAGTACTACTGATACACACATCAGAACTGATTCTGAAGACAAAGATAGACAATCAATAAGCTGTAGCAAAGCTTTAAAGTTGTGTTTGAAGTATTACTTTGAGCTAAAACTGTTATAAAAACTAAAATGACAAAACAAAAATTTGCCTATATTCCCATACAGAGTCTCATAGTAGGAGGTAAGAGGCATTGAAATAAAGAAAATGAATTGTCTTACCAAACAATCTGTCCCAAATAATAAGAATTCCTCCATAGTTCTTGTCAATGCAATACAGGTTCCTTCCTGTTGTGACAAATTATCCAACAATTATCAATCTTTTAAAGTTTATAACATGTTTGATGTAGTTAATAAAGAATTATGCCATAACATTTGACTGACTAACCATGATGAACTCTGTGATGTTTAGGGGTGTTGAAAACCCATTCTAGAGGTCCAAGGTCTCTGATTAACTGCAAGATATCAAATATATTTCATATTGGTGACCTTTCCATACTTTAAAAAGAAACTGTTAGAATTTTTGTGTTATGTATTAGTTATTACATTTTTATAAGAGATAATGTACTGTCAAAGAACAGATCTCTTTTTAATGCATTTTTCCTATAAAAACAGTCAATTAAATTAAGCCGAACTGAGCTCTGCCCTCACACCCAAACATTTCTTGCCTCTATGCATGGTTGCTATGGTTTCACCTTGTAGCTTCATTTCTGCAGCCAGATGTGTAGTTGCTTTAGTTAAGTCTTCTTTAATTTTTACACTTGGATGACTTCTAACTTTTCACAGAAACAGCTAGTTTAGGATATTAACAAAAAAATAAATTCCACAAAACAAAGCATCAGATATGACAGAAGCTATGTTTTCGTTTTCTTTTTTAAACTATTGACAACTCTCAAATTTCAAATTATTATCTTATGCAAACATTTATTTGTATAAAATGACAAATAGTCTAAAAGGACCGAAATTTAACATTTCCACACCTTAAATAAATGAAAGAAAACAAGTTTATATCCATTTTTTTAAAAACAACACTAATATTTTAATTTAGAAACCATTCATAAAGTCATATATCTGCTGCATTCATATTAAATCACAGCACTTATGCCTCTTGGCATAATCATATCTAGCCTTTCATGTTGCTGTTGGGTTGCTGTCATACATGCAGATGTCGATTACAGATTTAAAAATGGGCATTGCTCTATTATTTTTCCATATTCTAAAAAGTCGAATTTTCCTTAATCTAAGCAGGATTTCAAGAATCGCTACAGGAAATATTATCAAACAGATATTTTATATTAAAACTCTTATCTAGTTAAGAAACATACAACATTACATTTAGAAAAATCTAATCAGATCCACCTTATTGTCCCACAATATTCCAAGATACTATGACATATTTTACCTCATATCTAACAAACTAAAAGGAATTACATGGACCAAAACACTGGGTGGTAAATTATGGTTTAAGATTAATTGGAATAATGTTTTTTTAATGGCAGATTGGACATGTTTTTACAACATGACCTCACCGGCTATGTTTGGATTGTTTTAACTAGTCAAGGTGACAATAGAGAATCAAAAGTTTAATTTCCTTGAGAATGAGAAGCAAATAAAAAAACTTTATTGTAATTTGAGAAAGAATGTTAAAGGGTCTTGTTTCAGTAAATATTGCTAAGCAAATCCACTGGAAAGACCAATAATTTAGGCCTCGTTGATTTCCAAGACTGGATTCAACAAAAATGCATATTAGTTAATTCTTCAGTCAAGTACATTATGATTCTGGAAGCTAGAAACAGCTATAAAACAAAGCAATACGTTGTTGATATAAGTTAGTGATAAACAGATCCATGCAAAAACATCCAAACAATGGCCACTGCAAAAAAGGGTCTGAAACCTAGTTAAACTTCAATGGTTTTTGTTCCACAACTTTAACTTCAATTATTCTCTTTAGTTCACAGCAGTAACACAGGGCATATATAGCCGAGGTCATATTTCTTGCTTGGTCTGAATTTACATGATCTGACCTCTTGGTCTGAATACATGGGTAGGTTGGACAGAATGTCTCTGCGATTCATTATTTCCATGTAACGACTGACGTCTGGCAGCAGAGCGTGAGAGTATTATCTTGAATGCAAGAGGGTCACCTCACTTCAGCTCTGAAGCTGCGGCCAATAGCGTGCCAGTAAATTTACATGGCATCAAAAAAAAAAAGTCCATAAAGGAGGTATAAATTACATCCTCTGAGAAGATTGTGACTATTACGACTGTTTTAACTAATAGTGCACTAAAAGAAGGAGGGTGTTCCAAATCCTCTCATTCCCAGTAATGATCTTGGGGATTGTAAATGGGATATTCCCAGTCACTTTAAAGGCAGACAGAGTGGTTGTGCTTCTGTTTGGAATCTTTCATAAAATCTCATTATTTTTTATTGAACACAGGTTCCAGGCTGCAGTGCCGAGACGAGAAAGCCTGACTTAACTGGCGAATTAGAACTGGCACAAGGAGAGAGATAACTTAAAAGACTTTTCAGTTAAATATTAACTCTGCATAGCAACAGGAATTAAGACGCTAGCACTGAACAGCACTGAACCACAAGTAAATATATTTTTTTTCAAAATATTTATACTACCACATGTTTAAAATCATACTGTGCAGACAAGACCACTCTAATAAACATAATAAAAATGTGTTATTTAATTTTATTGCAAAAATTACTTCAATTTAAGACTTATTCGATGATCTGCAGACTTCAGCTCATCATGGGATAATCTGAGGTGTTCCCAGGATAGCCCTGAGATATAATTCCTTCATCAAAACCTTGCTGCACCTTCATGTCCCAAACAGCTCCTAAAAAGCCAAGTCCCCATTAACATGAGACAAGGCAGCCCTACAGCCTCCATAACCTCAGCAATGGCTCAAAATCAGCTGGATCACTGAAAATATGGAAAGCCAAATTTTTGTGCAGAGGCAATAGTGATGCTACTGTGCCTTTTGCATTTGCCAAATAGGTTTTCCCCCTCTGTTACCCTACAGCCATCCTACAACAATGTATTGTATCTCACAGAATCACATCTGTCACAGCATGTTTCACAAAGCTCTGGAGAATTTCTCTATATATTTGAAGGTTTCTGCACCTCCACCATCACTTTCAACCTTGCAATAGAGGAGGAAATGCCACCAGTAGGTTCATCAGGATGTCAGCAGCATGAGAGGATGGAGGTGAAATGGTTTTACACAACTCTGAAGGTACAGTTAGAAGGAAGCCTAATAAACCCCGGCTTATGCTTTTCCATCTCCTCATCCTCCATCCTCCTTCTTGCTAAAGTTGGTACCAGATATTGTCTTTGACAGCATTTATAATAGAATAAAAAGCAAAAAGCATTCAGGTAGATTTTAAATGTTGTGGTGTGGTCTCAGTACGGTGTAACGGGGCTAAGGGTCAAGTGAGGCGACCTGTAACAGAAGCTCATATCAACTACCTTGGAGTTATATTAGTGGATTGAAAAATCTCAGGTGATCAGGTAGTCTGATGCAATCAGCAGCTTTAGCACATGGACTTTTACACAGTAACAGATGAAAAAACTAAACAGCAAAGACTAAAGTTTGAATATGTTTACACACACAGACATAGCTTTGGATTGCACTGGTATGAAAGTTTAAAGTTTGGGTAGTTTTTTGTTTTTTTTATTATTCTCAGAAAGTTTGCTGCATCAGGGGCAATCTGACTGGTTGTAAGCCTACATTTGGTATGAGAACTTCTGTCTTTCTCAGCAAACTTACTTAAATTAAAATTCATTCTACTGCAGGTGAGGTACTGAGTTTCTCACATTTAAAAAATGTCTCAGGTTTATTTACTGCATTTATACCATGTGCCACAAAAATTACCTCAGTGTGGATCCAGAACTGGTAAAGAAGGTTTAACTGTATGTGAACGGCAAAGATGGATGGAGGAACAGCTAGAGCCATTGGAAGGTAGAACATCTGAAGAGGAAAAAAGAGACAAACAGAAACAGAAACAAAAGCTCATTATTTTATGGCATATATTTCTTCAGCAGGTGTGTATGTATGCATGTATGCCTGTTTGTGGGCATGTCTGTTTGCATGCAGTATAGGTGTTTTTGATACACTAAAATCTTGATTTTATTGATTCTGTTTTATTTATGGCTTGGTACAATTTCCTTAAGTTTTAATATAAAGAAACAAAAATACACGTTTTTCTAAATTATTTTTTTTTACATCATGCAACAGTGAAGTGCAAATTGGATTTTATCAATATGTTGTAGCATTTTAAAAAGTGGCCGGTATAGAACTGACTAGATATTTGATTTTGTAAATTAATAAAATCCTGGATAAGCAGGTATAGACAATAGATTAATTTTTAGTGCTGTAGTGCTTTTCTAGTCTTACTAACCACTTGAAATGGTTTAGACTAGAGCCACATGCAGCCATTCACACTTAAAAACACATTTATACACTGCCTAGCCCAGGGACAGACACGTGGCAGAAGGATGCTGGAATTCAACCCACAACTTTCCAGTTGTAAGATGACAACTCTATCCACTGAGCCACAGTTTACATTCAAAATCAGAATCAGAATTGGTCTATAGATACTGTAGATCATACACCAATAAAATCACTTGAAAATGGTCACTGTTGTTCAGGAATTCTGAAGTAAAACTGTCGACAAATGATAAGAAAAGAATCTTTAGTTACTTTGTAGTTGTTTTGGTATCTAGACAATTCAGTGTACGAGGTGTACTTTAATGCACCGTAGAGTGCAGCTGGTAGGAAAACGTCTCCCACTGGACAGAGTCTCCTCAACACAATACTAGTGTGTGATCTCATATCTTAAGGCACAAAGACAGCTTGTTATAATCTCAGGTGAGTAATGTGTAAACCTCGAGCAAACCCAATTACAAACACTGACAAAGTTTGGTTTGTCTAACTTTCTTTTCCATCCTCAATGTAGGTAAATAAAAAGTAAAAAAACTAATATTCAGGAATAGACTTTACTGGTAGCTGGAATTCCTCAAACTCTGCTTTGTTTTGGTGTCACTTTTTAAAGTTGCCTTTGTTGAATTTTAGTTCCAGACTCAAACCTTCTGCTTGTGATCAGGTTTAAAACTACACAATAATCTTTCAGTACATGTACACGCCAAACCAGAAGGGCTGTACTGAAATGTTACAATAAGAATACATGTAGCGTTATAGCCATAGCAGGCAGGTAGGTCTCGCTCAGTAAGGATTCAGAACTAGTATAGATGTTGTCTTGGCATTACTCAAACAGCAGCCTTTGTTTGAGTCTTCCATTGTTAACAGATTTTGAGTTTTAATGAGTATTTATGGCAGCACATAAATAAACTACAGCACATGTGATTACAATAATGGAGGAACATGTCATCGAGTGCAACAATGTGATTCACTGATTTGTTTCTGGACAACATTGAACATCTGTCGGAGGGAAGGAGGGAATAAAGTTCCGGCCAAACGGACAACGCTTTTTAACCTGTTAATAATTCCCAGTTAATTATTGGATTTGCTGAATTGTACTTGAAGAATATATAAATGTCTTACCCAAGAAGTAAACTGCTGGGTGAGCGACTGTCTGAGTGCAGTGGTCAGGTTGTAGTACTCTGAACTGTGGTGAACTTGGTGAGCAGCCCAAAGGATGGCCACCTCTAACAAAACAAAATTACACACAGAAAACATCAAGAGGTGTTATAAATGTGTTCATCAGTTCATTCACACTTATACGTGTTTTAAAGAGCAGAGAGTAGCAGAGTAACCTTTCATATGAGATTCATGGGTGGACCTCAAACCCCTACAAGTGATTTATCCCAACACACAGCTCTACTCCTCCCTAGATGAGTAACTATACACCTCCACCTTCAGAAGGAGTCATTCTAAAAACACTCCTGGCCAGCTGTGCTGAAAACCTAATGATCGAGACTGGCTGGCCATTGTGGGGCTGGTGGGGGGGTCTGAGCTATTATGACTACACTGGTATTTGGCTGCAGTTGGTTAGCCTCCAGCTTGATGTCCCAGTGCTCCAGTTTGCATTCCTCTGCTGTGTTGTGATATTTGCTACATTAATATCTGTGTTACAATTCATTTTAACATCCAACAGGAACATGCTTGTTGAGTTTCACTGGATCCCCAAGCCGTTTCCGGACCACCCAGTCTAGCTGTGCTTTCTGGCACCTTCCATCCCATTGCTGCTTCTGCTGCCATCTAAAAGTGACCCATAACCTTCAAATACTGCAGAATCACAATACCCAATATATAGAAATTACTAATACTAATGAATCAAAAATGAAGGCACTTTATGAGTGTTAAGCTTTGAATAGCAATTCTGAAGAGCAATTCCCATTAAGGTCTAGATTACCAAAAAGAAATTACACTTTGTTGAGTTAATGAGGTTATTTGTATTGAAATGGCTAAAATACCAAGAGTTGAATCAAGCATTACAAACAGTATCAGTTGGGGTTTCTGCAAGCTGCACTAAGTTAAATTTCAAACTCTTTAAAAACTGTTATGATTTCTATTTAATACCAACATGAATTACAAAAGCAACCCAAGAACTTCATAGCTTACATTTAACTTAGCAACTTAAGTAAGGTAAATGTTACTTTGTCAACTTGAGTTGCTACTTTTCTAGCTCTGGCATGTTGCTGCAATGCGTTTACACCTACAGGTTACCTAACTTCAAGGCTATGTATCAAGAATATATATAGTATATTTTTTAATAGGTCATGCTCTATTGATGTGTTTGGAATGTTATGCAGCATAAAGTTTTTGCAAGGTATTAAAGCCGAAACCTGCCACTTTTACCACCTGTCTGGTAAATAAATAAATGAATGAATAACTAGACATTTAATAAGCCAAGAAGCCATATAAGTGGCAGTTGCAATGAAACTCACAGTGTTTTATCCAGTCATTGAACACAGTTTTTTTTATATTGCAGCAGTTTAGTGACCACCACTGGATGAGCAGTGAGAGCTCATTCCCTCAGACAGAGCTGCCTGCTGCCCTACATCAGCCAGAAATACATCATTCTCTTGCTTGGGTTCTCCAAAAATTAGGTCCTTTAAAAAGCCCTATAATTAAATGAAGATGGCGTCAGTTAGTTGAATAGCTAAATAACCTGGTTAACGAGCTAATTAACCATATAACTCAGTTAGCCCAGATTAAGAAAGACAAAGTGGCCAATAACTAAGTCAAAATTAGCTTGTTAGCATCCAGCCATTTTACAAAGACCAGCACAACAGAATGAAACTGATATTTAGAACAAGAAGTATTTTTACTGTAGAACTGGTTTTACATAAGTATTTTAGTTCTATTTGTGTGTCTATTTTTTTGTCTTTACATTTAGTTTTATATTCCAAAAGTATAAAATCTTAGTGTTCTTGCTCAACATCCCCATATCTTATTGTGGTTGACTCCTAGAAACCACATTTATAATCTTAATACCATGAAAAAAGTAGTGCACAACACATGCAACACCACACAGAAAACAGAAACTGTCCCAACCATGGATTACTCTGAAACTACCATTTAAAAGCCACATCCTGAATGCCTACTTTCTCTCTGTTTCATAAAAACACCCAGCAGTCATAAAACCCTGTGTGGTGGGGTATGCAACACCTGAACAAACACACAGCTGACAACTGAAGGTAAGTGTTTTGAAAGCGGAGACGTGCCACCATCTGTCTGCTCATGGTTTAATAAGTGAAGCTGAGTTTTAATTCCTCGAGTGTTTGGGTTACCCCACGTGAAAGCTACTGTTCCTGAACATTACTTCACACCTTTCTTATTTAAGTTATATGATTGGATTTTAGCAGGTGTGACTGGATAAAAGTCACACAGATTGTTATTAGAGGTATAAGATATATAAATGATGTTTTCTTTTTGGGATGATTAAAAATGGAAAGTTAGAAGTTTTTTTCAAACTTTACTGGACATTTCAATACAAATTACATGTCTTTAGAGAAAGCATGAGGGTGGTAGGGCAAGAGGGAAGAAAACTGACTGGATCAGCAGCAGCCAAGAGCAAAAATTATGATATTTCTTCCCCTCTGAACTATGGGGGATTCAGAGATGAATAGTCCCACTACGGGACATACTGCAAGGATAATCCAGCCTTTGTTTAATTCCAGCAGCCTACGGCATTTGTAATTTTTCACCTCATTGGAGTCACGCTTGGCAGGGTTTAGGACTATGCGTGGCTAAGATTGATGCTTGTTGTCACTGACAGGAAGTTGGAACTGCTAAGCTTCTCTGCAGGCCCATGTCCTCGTCTGAGGACGCGGCGGGACACTGCATAGTTTGGCTGGGCTTATTCAGGAGGGAAGCACTGTTAATGATGAGAACCAATGCCACAGAACCCAGATTCCCAGCGAGAGCACAGATCTACAAGAAGACAGGTCTCCTGTGATCTTTAACTCAGGGTTTCTCAAGAATAACTAGGATGAGTGGATGCTAATCAGGTAAAGGACATTTATGGGAGCATACACGACATATAAACAAAATACGTGGGGGATAGTTTGTAATATTCAGCAAACCTCACCCTCAAAGGGAGTATAAGGAGCAACTGGGTGTCCCTAAGTGATACCAACTGACATTTCGGCTGATTCATGCTGACAAAACAAGGTTAATTGTGGTATTAAGTATCATAAAATTAGTTAAAAGGCGTGCCAAAAGCTGTTGCTATGTATCTTACGTGATAAAATTCAAATTTCAAACATTATTTAAGTTACACAAGTATCCAGTGTCTCTTCAAAGCATTCGCCATACTAACAGTTCTAGGCGGTGTTATGCTCTCTGGTGCATGGAGCAATTTTAAAAAGCAATTCATTACACCCCGTTGGACAAGCAAAGTTCCATGATATACTTAATTTTATTTGTTTTACTGAACTTTGTCAGACAGGCAGAAGTATAACTTGTAGTAAATATACACAATACTACTACAAAAAGTATTTTCTCATCCATCCAAATTATTTAATTCAGATGTTCCAAACACTTCCATGGCTACAAGTGTATGCAACAAAGCACATAGGCATGCAAGAAGCTTCAAACCTTTGTGAAAAATGAAAAGCAAGAGTGAAACGGAAGGTTTACAATCTGGTAGTAAATCATGTGATGAAGTGCGGTTTGGAAACAATGTCATTGTCAAATAAAGCAAGAACTGAAGGTATTAAGATTTTTACTAACAGACCAAATTTGACAAGTTTATCAGAAGGACAGCCCAAGCTGAGCAGTTTGGAGACAAAGTTAGAGGGCTAAGGCTGAGACGGTTTGGACACGCAGAGGAGGAAATGAATATGAAGAGGAAAACAGGAAGAGACTTCAGAGAAGCTTCATGGATCTGCAGATGGGTGCTGTGACAGAAGAAGCTGTTAGGAACAGACTTAGATGGAGGCAGATGTTTTTCTGTAAGGACCCCAAATAGAGCAATATTTAAAAAAAAATACTACAAAAACAGTAGATTTGGACTGTGGCAAAATAAAAGGAAGCACTGGACAATTTAAATACACAATAGCAGGAGGTTTCTCATAAGTAAAGGGAAATGCACATTAATGGCATATGATGAGAATCAAAGCAATACACCCATATTCTCTTTTCAGCTGTACTTCCTGCTTCCCTGCTTGCTGCTGCTCTGCTTTGGAGCTGCTTGGTCCTCTGCGTACCCTGCCCAGTGTCTGCATTCTACTTATTCCTAAATTTCACATTTTTCTTTTGTATAATTGGCTTATTTTTCTTTACATTATTCTACCTCTTCAAATTATTTTAACAGATAAATCTGTTCTCCCAGCCAGACTTCGACATCCAGAGCCAACTAGTACCATGATTATTCCTGCCAAATATATTGCAGATTTATCGCAATATCACTGTACACAATATCAAAATTGCAAAGAACTGCTTGGAATGTAATTCATATGAGCTAATTATAGCAGCATGCATTAGAGTTCCAATACTATATTTGGTGATACTTGTTTTATTCATCCATCCATTTTTTATACCCACTTGTCCTTGCAGGGTTGCAGGGGTGCTGGTGCCCATCTCCATTCGGCGAGAGGTGCCTTGGACAGGTCACCAGACCATCACAGGGCAATACAGGGAGACACAAAACAAACAAGTATGCACGCAAGCCATCATACCTAAGGACAATGTAGAGTAACCAATTAAATTAATGCCTGGTTTACCCGGCACGATTTTTATGCCGAATTTTTGACCTGAACTTCTCCTTCTAACATGCCCCAATTATCACGATGGCTCCCAAGATAATCTTATGAGATATCCCTGCAGTGGGTGGTGTGTTAAAAGTGATCTAGTCTGCTCAAAAGGACGTCAGGACCGCTCTGACCTCATATCAGGGAAATTCAACACATTGGATTGTCTTGGCCTGATATCCTGCCAAACGAGCAGCCTGTTGAATGGCATGTCTAAGCATTCAAAAAGCGAGGTGACAAAAACACTGAGGGGAATTACTCTGAACTCACGTTTGATCTCGGGAGTGTTGCAAGATTTCCCGTCTGACATCTGAATGTTCGTGAGTGAAATCTGTTCGTGTGGTGTGTTGTACTTGCCGTGCGGCTGGACACCACACGATGTAGGACCAAACCTGTTATACCTACATTTTTTTTATTGTCACGTGTGGGGTCTCTCAGGTTGTGAAATTCAACCGAGAATTTTAAAATCTTGCCATGAGAACCAGGCTTTACAGTCATGTCTTTGGACTATAGGAGTAAGGAGTACCCGGAGAGGACCCATTCTTGCGCGACACATGCACACTCAGTGCAGAAATCCTCCAAGACCATCTTGCTGCAAGGCAACAGTGCTACCAACTGCACCACCATGAAGCTTTCTGGTTTAATGAAGCAGAAAATGTTTTAGGAGGGCATTAAAAACTTGACAAAATCATTTAGACATTACAGCTCAGTTGTTTCCTTGCCAGAACAGCAGATGGAGAAGTTTTTAAAAGAAAAATAGTACTAGGTACTATCTGGTGTCTATATTAGTAATGAACCCAAAGCAGAATGGTGTTAACCCTGTTTAATGTTTTTCAGTTTGGTTTATTCGTTTAAACTCCATTTCACAACAAAAAATAACTTTACAATACAAACACATTTAAATGATATAAAGAAATCTGTAGACAGTTCAATCATATATACAATTAAGTATTCATTTATCGCAAGTCATATCGTCATCTAAACTTTCATCAACTTTATAGCATATTGCTTTTTTTTCTAATCGCAACCATTTACATAGAGAATTTCCACAACCTTCTGTAGAAGATTACTTTATTGGAAACCGTAAAGTTTTACATAGTTTATCATTATGTTCTCACTGATGGACTGGGAAGGTGGTAGGATTGTTTGTTACTGAGCTACATTGGTTGAGATATTACTACTACCACTTTCTGTCATTTAGTAAATAGAAATCTAAGAAAACAAAGATCACACGTGGAGTTCCTCAAGGCGTTATTCTCGAAACAATTTTATTCAATATCTTACCATACGTATACTAATAATACACCTAATAATACACCTTTATGTGGCTTTGTCACTGTATGACCACAGTTTCTTGCACATACTAAGTGTGTCCATATCAATGATTGGATGGGTCAGAATTTCCTTAAGCTTAATGGAGAACCAGTTTAAGGTTGGGGACAAGTTCAACTAGAACCAATGAGGCTAAAAACTACAGAGCATGCAAGCCAACCAGCTGTAGTTATGAACCTAAATTTGAACAACTAGATAAAGCCATTTAATTCGGCCTAGTACAATTTTAATAACTGTCAAAACAGGACATAGAATAACTGGCACATGCTTTTATGCACATGCTAAATTAATGTGATGGTGCTTTATTGGTCTCTGAAAAAGAAAAAAAAAATGTTTACCCCAGATTTCTGTCCAACCCCATGAAAATGAATCGTATTGTACCAGTTTCTTTTATCACTGCTCTGACTCCGTGTTTGTAAAAGGATGGGATTTAAAATCTTGTTCCTGGTCTACAGGCCAATGGTCTTTAACCTTGGTACATTTTAAAGCTGCTTGTTAGATATAAACCATCTAGACCTCTAAGCTCATCATAACCCTGTCTACTCAAAAACTCCCAAGAAACATTTGATGTACCGATACTTTTGGCTGAACTAAATCAAGACTGAAAACATTATTGTTTAAAGCAGCTTTCTAATAGGGGTTTATATTATTTTTATCAGATGGCAATCAATGTGCTTCAATTAACCCAATGCATTTCTGATGTCCATTCCTTATAAAGGTTTATTACAGTGAACATTTTTTGTTACCTTTGCTGAGTGTCTGATCTAAAAATTTATAATTTTACCTTTTTCAGTCTAAACAAATATTTGTGGCTATATTTATTTAATTAACTATCAATTTCCTTATTAATTAACACGACAAGCTTGCAATTTAGCAACTGCAACTACTCAAACTTTTAAAGAAGCTGTGGACTGACAGCACAGGAAACTTGATGTTAGAATGATGTGATGTTTTACTTTTTTACTCCGAGCTATTGAATGGTAGTATGACACATAATCAAGGAGCTGCAAGTTCTACTCAGTCATGTAATGTTGCAGTTAGACTTTGACAGAGACTGTTTACATCACACTCAACTCTGTTAGCAGTAATGCTTACATAACCAGAGTCATATTAATGTAGGAACCAAAGTCCTGCTAAGCTAGATAAATTCAACTCTACTAAAGCGCTGCACTGAGTGGACATGGCTGCCAATCTGGGCCTTGAATAATGCTGCTTTAAAGAAAAAATTGACAAGACAAAAAAAATATATATATTGTGGAAGTAGATCCAAAATGACATCCTTTGAAAAACGCTTTTACAGTGACATCAATCAGCTGCCTAAATCATCACCCCAAGCGACAAACTCCTGGAACTTATAAGCAACACCCCACATTGTGCATTCCCTTGAGTGGTGGACTGCGCTGTCAATCAGAGAAGTAATGGGCTGTGAACAGGCCTCCAGTGTTTGGACTGGAGGCCTTGTTGGACAGGGTGCCAACCCAAACAGGCAGCGCAGGACTCCTCTGGATGGTCGACCAAACTCCCCTCAGCCGCTGCCATACTCCATGCTGTCCGCACAGCTCAGTCACACACTCTAATCTAAACACACTAACCCCGGTCAGGCCCACTTACAGCCCTGACAAACATGGCATGGAAACGGGGGGGCGACAGAGACAGGTGAGGTAAAAACATATTTTATCAACATTAATATTCCTTTTAAAATGAAAAGATTTACAGATACATCTATTGAAACGCAGAAAAATCTTCAGTTTGCTCTCGTTTTCACAAGTCTCTATTGCAAACAGATTTTCATAAAGCAGTTTATTTGATAAATAAGTATTTCATACATTGGAGTTCAATAGTTTACCATTCAAACTGTTGCTTTTCCTTACTTTCATTAATCTCTGGGCTCTATTATAGAACTGTGTGATTTCAAGGCCTTTTTGGGATACTATTGGTTTCTTTGTGACAACATTTTTTTTAGAGATCACAAAATAAGACTATACAATAAATTGGGTTCACAAGGACGAGACAAAATTTGAACAGTATTTCTTGTTGAAGATTTCACTGATTAAAGTGTGGTTTGAAGAATCGAATCTGTGTGGAATAATATAGTCCAGGTGTGACTAGTGACTATAAACTGAAAATGCTCAATTTTTGTGTTAGACTGTTAAACAGTTTTAAAAGATCCCTGTTCAGTGTAGAGCCATCAAGTTCGGGTTTAACTACTAATGTTTGGCACCAATAGGAAGCTCTGAAGCAGAAGCTACCTTCAGCATCATTATCAGCTAACAGTTAGCCACTCGCAGGATTCTTACAGTGCTTATAAACCATTTTTATCTTACGTCATTTAATCATTGTTTATGTTTTTCTACAGAGTACCCAAAATGGCACCAAACAAATAATTTAAAACAGTTTGAAGAGAGTTGCCTGACGATATTAGACAGCCAGACAACAACTATTTCCTGTCTTACTTCATATTAAGACTATCAAACAGATACATCATATCAAACCTAAAATGTTTATCTCAATTTCCAATGAAATTGGAGTAAAACAGTTTAAAGTCACAATCTTGTTATATCATATAATCTTGTTATTCACACCATCAGAAATAATTCTGGTTGATGCTTAAAGTGGTTTCCAGTAGGGCTGCACAATGTATCACAGATTTAGCTATTGCAGTATTTAAATATAATTAGTATAGTTAAGTAGCGTGCATTCAGGCTCTCCATTCCTGAAATACATTTGACAGCACTTATTGTTTAATGCAGCAACATAATTTCTTAGACGATAAAAAGGTGGGAAGGTCATTTAGACATTAATCTGTGAAGCCCTAATATACATAAAAGAATATGTTTCCAGTGGAACCACTATTGTAACTGTTACTATGTCTGATTTATTCATGAAAAAAAAATCAAATATTTTGAGCCTCGCAAAACGATTTTCCTAAATGAACATTGCAAAACACAATGTAAATCCTTGTGAAATACTAGGAAAAGCATTGGGTTGTATATATCAACATCTTCACTATCACTGCAGCAAATTTGGAGTGAATAAGTTGAAGCATATTTGTTCCACAAAAGTTTTAGAGAGCAATGTGCCAGGTGGAGCTGGCATTTTGGCACAATTTAACCAAATGTGCATAACATCAATATAATGAAGATAAATCAAACTAAATTCTGTCCTTTTGTCCCCAACTGGAGGAATTTCAATGAACAAAGGAATAACTGATGACAAACTATGTAAACCAATGTGCAAAAAGAATATTCTATGAAAAACTATACATAGAAAAAAAATTATCAATGAAAAATTGTTCTTTGATGAATACAATGAACACCTCACAGCCAGGGTAGTCAGCTACTCTGCTGGAAACAAATAAGCACATTGCACCATCACAACCTGCCCTCCTCTTGAATCAGTCCCACACAAACAGCCATGCAGCCTCTTTGTTCTGGAGAAGGGGTGGGTGGTTGTTGTTTAAACATGTCCTACATAAGACTAATTACAAACGTAAAAAAAAACTTTAACATTGTTGAAATAGCAGACATGTAATGTAAATCTGCTGGAAATAAACACCGTTCTTCGTGAACTTGCCCCCTCCTCCGAAGAAGCTCATCTTCCTCATTCTCTTCCTCATCCGACTCGGCGCAGCTGTGTAAAGATTGGGGATTACTTCAAAAAGAACTGTGTTTTCTGTAGCGTTTTGTTCACAGAGTCAGGCATGTCTAAAGGGCCTTTCAATGTCATTGAGTGTTTAATTTGCTGCAAAATTAAGTATTTGTGCAAAACTCATATGGAAAAAAGTAATCTAGTTTTAGAGACGGCAAAAAATGGGCCCCTTCCCTGCCCAACCGGACGCCGGGTTGATCGGGCTTGACGGGTAAAGAAACTAAAACATACTTATTTCATTACCAAAACATCAGATGTCGGCCAAAAGCAGCTTTTTCAATAAAACCTTGCCAACGAGATGAAAATAATATTTTTTTTTACAGTAGCTGGATAAACTATTCATTATCTGGGGCCTCATGTATAGATGGTGCACACACACCAAAACCTTGTGAGGCAATGTTTCTCTCACAACTTGGGATGTATAAAAATTAACCTTGTTTGAAAGTGTGCGGTAACTCACTAAATATTTGGCCAGCCATGAAAATGTGCGGCAGCAATGCAAACGTTTTCCATCCACAATAACAAAATACTAAATCTCACCTAAATACACTGAAACATGACTACTTTTAGTTTTTATTCAACTCAAGGAGCATCGAACACAATGTATTTTAATGAGTTTGAGCTTTTATGGTTTAAACGATAGCTATGAAACTGAAGCACATTTACTCTCATACAATAGCGTAAATCACCTAAAATATAATGGAAATAACCTCAATTAGATGTAAACTTTAAATATTCCTCTGTTTTTGTCATGTGTAGATGGAAATGTGCACCAGTCTGTGAGATGAGGAGCATGCAATGCATGTGAATCATCTAAGGGACACTTTCATTCTTACTGTGTGATGATTCCTAAGATGGACACGGTGTAGACAATCACACATGAATAGCTGTGTTATGTTGTGCGTAATTGCGAAACGATGGCCAGCAGGTCAGAGATTGTACAGACCTGCTGGAACATGATGAGTGGCTATTGAGCCGTGTCATTACAAATATTTCATACACCAAAATGTTACAGAGATTACAGCAGATTTAGCAGCTTTATAATTGACAAAGGCCAAATATAGTATAATATATACATTCTGAGTGTTTTTGTGCAGCCATCAATCTTCAATATAAATGAAATTGAAAATGTAGGAAAAACATTTAAGCATAAAAGCAGATATAAAATACCATCACCAAAATGAAGTGTTTGAGTAAAAGCATAGAAGCAACTGAAATACTGTAATCTCATGCCGGCCCAAGAAAAATCACCATGTTTTGGCAGACAATCTATACAAATGACTTTCAAGATGGCTCTGTCAGAGAAAACCTGGCAAATCGAATTACAGATTGATTATTTTGGCTGTTATGTTTGAATGACAACCAAAAATGTGCTTTGCAAATTCCCTGTGACCTCTGACTAAAATCTAATCATTTGCGCAGTCCCAGATAATTTTTGTGCTAAATATAAGGAAATATCCTCAAGGCACTTCTGGGATAAAGCGTTTGAAATTATGGGTCAAATATGTACACAAAGACTGTGGTCAGTCCAGAAACAAAACAATCCCTAAATGCACAGATTTTTTTTTTACTTTTGTTTCTACTAGGCTAACATCACTGCTTACGAAGGTAAAGAAATGGTTTGTGTTTATAGTTCTAACAACCATCCACCACATTCACACTTAACCTCTGGGACAGGCAGAGGTTTCCCCTCAGCCATGTCTACAGTCAATATCAGCTCGTCCATCAGCACTGCTGACACACGGATGTCTGTCCGTGCAGCGAGCGGAGCACATGAGGGCAGCAGACAGTTGGGCCTTGGCCTTTGCTTAGCTCAGCAGCCTCCTCACTGTTCATAACAAGCCTTCCTTTCAACACTTTGTTAAAAAAGTCAGCCTTAAGGCCCGGCGGATATCATCTCTCTGTGATGTCTGGGGTAATTGAACCAGCTTCATTCTCAATGAAGGGAAATGCTTTCACCTTCTTTCAACAGGCAAATAGGCCTACACAGAGACCTGTATATCACTGTTAATGTTATCTTTACTTCCCATGAGGCTTTTCACTTCATCTCCTGTGCTGCCGTGAGCCAGAGTCCCACATCCTGACCAAATCAGGCCAACAGGACCAGCAAACCAGCCAGGGGCCTGAATCAGTTGTCGGACCATACAACCTGTCCAGAGCCAGGAACTAGCCGTCAAAGCAAAGATTTATGGAGACCTGGCTGTCGGGGGGCATTCTAAACGCCACCTCCCCATTCCACAGACAGGAGGAGCTCCTTTTTTAAACAATAACATCCACATCGCCTGCGACTCAGTGGGGTTGCAGGATTTCGAAGGAGTGCTGAGCACATCTGTTTGTCTTAATGGCTGCTGCTGTCTGCAGGCCTGTAGAGATGGATGGGTGTGAGCACATCAGTAAATGGAGATAGAGGACTGAATACAGTACAACTGAGGCAGAAACGCTAATGAGGGCTGCTTGTTCAACAGGGAAAATTTGCTAACATGTTGACTGAATAATTCTTATTGACAGATTTTGCTTTTGCAAGCAATGATCTGCAAAAATTCCCAAGAACTGACATAATAAATGCATTTAAAAGAAAAACAAGAAATGTTCAGGCATAACATGTCTGACCCTGCTTTACATGCCACCACAACACCGATCAGTCTACGACATAACTGAACTCTTCAAAACAAAACAAAACAGTTTTTTAGTATTTCTGACAAGGTGAAGTTCAGACGTTTCTGGCACAACTTCATTAACTTCCAAAGTTCAAGGATCTGCAAAGAAAAATGCTCTTCCACGCTGTAGTGTATACACAAACTTTTTCTTTTGGGCTTTACTTGTATTTTATATCAAACATAAATGTTTCAGATCATGAACCACATTTTAATATGAGACAGAGATTTGAGTTTTAAAATGATGATTCAACTTAATGGAGAAGGCTATCCAAGCCAACCTGGACTTTGCGAAAAAGTAATTGTCCTAATTGTTAAATAATTAATTATCTGTTATTCATTGTGACAGCAGTGCTCACCTGGGTCCTTTAAGTCGGTGTGCGACACATACAGCTGCTGACCTTAGCGTAAGCCTGGACAGTAATCTTAACTTTGATCATCAAACAAAATTAGTGATCAGGTCCAGATTTTTCAAATTCAGACAGTTAGCTAAAGTTAAACCATTCCAGTCTGGGAATCATTTTGAGATTTTAATTCATGCTTTTATGACAACTCATTTAGATTACTGCAATGCACTTCACGCTGGGCTTAACAACACTTTAATGGCTCGTCCAAAATGCTGCTGCTCAACCTTTAATGTGCTATAGAAATAAAGGTAAGTTGGGTATTAGTTACATTTCACAAGCCACAGCCAGGTGTGATAACCTTAAGAATCAAGAAACCACTTAAATAGACTCTTTCTGACAGCATGAAGTAGGATAAAAGCAACACATCTGGCCTCAATTTAAAAAAATATCAAGAACACATGAGAAACACACACAGTAACAACTGTCAGTTTGGAAAGGCTTCTACAGTCATTTCTAAGGTTTTCAGACCTCAGAAATCCAGAAATGGAGAAAACATAGGGTGGTAATAAGGTAAGAAAGTATAAGAAAATATAGTGGGTTATCCCCAAAAAAACAATTGAGTTGCTTTAAACACTGAAATGTCACACGCTAAGTGAATACAAACAGTAGTTTCATATTATGACTTCAGTTAGTGAAAGGAAAAGCTATCCAAACCAAGTTGGCCCTATATGAATTCCCTTCCCATGTCAAAGCAGAGTACAACTCACCAGCTACAACCATGACTGATTACTGTCAGAACAATGGAATCACAAATCACCTAAATAGAACCTGTCTGACAACATGAAGTAGGCTGAAAGATCTCAAGCAACAACATATTATACTCTTAAGAAATTCAAGAACAGATGAGAAACAAAGTCACTGAGATCTACAAATATGCAAAGGGTATTGAATCATATCCAAGGTTTTGGAATTAAGAAGAAGTTAAGTAAGAAAACATCAAACAGTGATGAACCTTCCCAGGAGTTGCCAACCGACCAATATTACTCCAAGAGCACATTACTGATTCACCCAGGAGGTAACAAAAGAACCTAGAACAGCATTTAAAGCTCAGTTATGTTCATGATTCAATAACAGGAAAGGAAATAGGCAAAAATTGCATCTATGAGTGGGTTCCAAGATGAAAACCACCAAAGAACACAAAGGCCTGCCTCAAGTTTGTCAAAAAAATTACAACTATGAAGTACAATTATAAAGTACGAGTGAATCATCTGGTGTAAAACTAATACAGCATTTCAGAAAAAGAACATCATACGAACAGTAAAACATGGTGGTATTAGTATGATGGTCTTGGACTGCTCTGCGTCTTGGGCAGTTGTTGCCAACAAGGGTGGGACAACCAAGCAGTAGGTTTTGGGAGCAATTACCTTATTCACAAAGTGCCGTGTTGGTTCTGATTGCTTTATTTCCCTTTAAATAAAATTGTCATTCAAAAACTGCATGTTGTATTCATTCAGGTTATGTCCATATTCAAATGTATTTGATCATCTGAAATATGGATGTATGACAAAAAAAGGCAAAATTAGCATAAATAATGGGGAAAGCGTTTCACAACTCTGTACATCTGTCAGGGTTTAATTGTGTTTTGATCCTTATGGCAAAACAACTTTTAATTATCCATAATCCAGAAGGTTTCCATATTTCGTCTCACATTTTACTGTAACCCAACTTTAGGCTTGCACATTCCTGACAAAATTATTGTCTGTTAGTTTATTCTGCACCGCCCCTGAAAAACAACCAAATATTTTACCTCGCCTGTCTCGTAACAACTGGCTTTAATCAAGTGATCCTTCAGAGGCAGGAAAAGAAAAAAAAACTTTTTTCTTCTTTTAACCAATTCAAGCCTTTTCCTTTTCTCTAAAATTACGTCATTTTGAGTAGGTAATGATACCATTTCATGTCTTTAAGTGATACTCTGATGTTCCTGTGCTATAAGTGTAACAGCGGCAGCCGTTAGTGCGGCGAGACTACTGCAGCGCAACTCCATTACCTCACGTATAATCAGAGCGCAGACAGCTGACTGGCTGATTAATGGTTTCAACCTGGTCGGCACGCCTGCACGAAGATGCTGCCTGAGTCCAGAGCTGCCATTAGTGCCACTCACGATATGAGTTTAGAATAAACAGAATCAACAGGCCTGTCAACAATATAGCCGCATCCGAAACAAGCCGGCCTCCCGGGGCACGCAAAACTAGCCGAGGCCCAAGATGTTAAAGGAAAGACTTTTTCCTTTGGGGTAAATAAACAGAAAAAAACATTTCAGGTAAACTGGATTGTATAAAATAAGGTCTTGGGCCAATATGTTTATTTAAGTTGGATTTAAAGGGGGTTAAAGCATAAAAGAGCAAGAAAAGGTTTCCCAAGCCTTATATTATTTCACATTGCAGGAAAATTAATGTATAAACACAAAACAAACATCTTTCTTTTCTTAAAAGTAATATAAGTATGTATTTGATTCCAGGACATGCACTGGTAATAAGGGTTCATGTAAATATTGATATTAGGAGCAAAAATAAAAAGGCACTTTACTTGAGTCACTGTGTGAACAAAGGTCATGTAAATGTTTGAAGTTCCAGATTTGCTTCAGCTTCAACCACAACCACTGTTTGTCTACGCTAATTCCAGCCAAATGCAAGGCCCATAGAAAACGTCTGGTTACAGGCTTTTAGAATTATTATTGTTATTGTTTTTTGTGTGTGGGTTCATAAATGGAGAAACCTGAATTTCATTAAGTTGTAAATTTGAAAAAGGTCTGCTGATTAGGTGGTTTCAGTTTTCTTTTTCATTATGCTGCTATCTCCAGAATCAGTGTCTGGCAGGAAAAATCCCCACCAGTAATGTCTCCTCGGTATAGATGGCATCAGCGCACATGACTGCCAAACTCCTTCCACTTAATTATCTCTGAGCGATGCTTTCATGTTGAGGTCACGAGAGGGAAACTATGAAATCAAGCATAAAACTGCTCAAACTCACAATTATATTTTACACTGAGAAGATGACCCCCCACCCCCAGTACACGACTTTGTCTCATTTTGAGCTTATGTATTGTAATTTTTTTGTCATTATTCAAATTAAAGATTTATTGCTCTTGAGCTTTGACAAAATAGGATTAAAGATGCTAAATTTTTTCTGTTTTGAACTATATTAAAGTTCTTCCAAGAAATACAAGCAGTAAAGCAACACACAGCTCGTAAAGTATTACTATCCAGCAGTTAGAAGCTAGGTCAGAGCATTATTGGGGAAAAATGCATCTCCAGCATTCTGGTTGAAACTTCATCATAAAATGTTTATTTTCCGTCTTATATATTTATATTTAAAACGTCTTCATTGGGAGCAAAGTGGAACGGAAGTCAAATTCCTTGTTTGTGTGCACAAACTTGGCAAATAAAGTCGATTCTGATTCTGTTTTGAGAGGAGCCGGAGGTCAGGTATTTGGTTGACTGAGACAACCTCAGCTGACCGGAGTGAGGCACGAGGATAGTGGCGGCCTGGTCCTGCGGTCCGATAAAGCAGCTTCCTTCTGGTAACAAGAGGAAAAAGCTTTTATATCCCAGAGGAAGACTGCAGCTGCTCAGCACTGTATGACCATCTGTGACCTCAAAAAAACAGCCCCAACAGGCTGGAAAAAGGGTCAAAGAACAGTGCAATCCTTTTACAGTTTTAAGACAAGCAAAAAAACTGATTTTACAATTCAAAATGAAAACTGTTACAACAAAAACATTTTTAACATTTGTGATGGTACAAGCAGAATTCCTGTACATTAATAAAGTCCACAGTAACAAATACTTTCAAGTTTCAGGTTTTCATGAATGATATTCTCTAAGATACCTCTGTCATATCACAGCATGTTAATGTTTTCAGGGTGTCAAAAATAGATATCCTTTGTTTTTAAATTATTTGTGAGCAAAAAAACTTCACATATAAACAAGCAGGGCTCAAAAATGTGCATCCTAACAAATGGAAAGGTTTAAACACATATGCTATAATAGCTAATCTTTTGGTTGAAATAACTTCAGTGGTTCCTGCAGACATCTACCATCTCTGACAATTGTCTGAGGAAAGTCTACCCACTCCTCACTTTCAGCTGTGAGATGTTTAAGGGGGTTTCTTACACATTTATCCAATTCCAGTCACTCCACAGCATCTCTGTCTCACCATGTTATTCATACTCACTTTAACAGTCAGTCACTTCAGTCAGGAGCACCACAAACTAAATGTCTGAGGTCTAAGGAGGGCAGGTCCCTTCAAAACGCTGAGTAACAACTACATTTTCCTTACATTTTACAGATAATTTTTAAAGCTCTTTTCTGTTGCTTTCGTTGTTTACTTCTATTAGCTGAATTTATCAGTATTGGTAAAATTGGTAATAGATATCTCTATGACCAGCTATGTTAGAAAAGCATATTCTACCCATGCTAATAATGCTAATGGTTAATTTAAAATGCTAAAGAAAGAGTAAACAGTTAACTCCACAAACATTTTGCTTTTGTTATAAAACGTTTGGTAAAACTCCATTGTACCACAGATGGTGGCTCACACACAGTGTGACGTCTCCTCTTCTCCAAATTAATAATGACTGCTCATAGCAGGAGGGCTAGAAATTAATATGTTGAATGCAGTTCGTCAGCAGGTCAAAGCCTTGCAAAAAAAATAATCTTGGAAACAATTTATGAATATAAAATAATATAAAAGGCATTAAAATAATCAATTAAACTTCCTGGGTGCTTCATTTTTCATCATCACTGTAAACTGGACATTTCGGGATTTAATCTATTGATACGTCTTTTGAAGACAATACATTCTCTGGAGTCTGAGAACTACAGTGGATAAATGTGTATCTTAGAGAGAAAATAATCGACATATATTTATCATTAAAAGAGCAGTTGATTGTCTTTAGATTCATTAGAGTATCATCACATCCATTGCTCATATTACTGGCCTTGTAGTATAACTTGCGTTTTTTTATATGAGCACGGCATTTCTAAAACCTTGCCGAACTGAAACCCACACGCAGAGAGATACCAGCATGACAATATTAATGCCGAACATCCTTTATGTACATATAATATCAAGTAAAGTAAAGTAAAATAAAAAATGACCACCACAACTCCAATGAGATGTTCTCACTTGCCTCAAAAAACACACAATGGTCAGGTCTTGGCAAGCGGTGGCACACATTTTGAAAGCTTCTGTTGAGCCAGAGTCTAATATCAACACAGTGGCAACGGACTTTAATCCAAAACTATGAAAGCTGGACGGCAGCAGGCAGCTTGATATGTCCCTGACATAAATAAACATCATTACAGGCCCCAAATACCTACCTCCAATCCAGTCGGCTGAGTGGCAGCTCAAGATCTGGCATATGCATCACTAAGAAAATATGGAGAAAGTCTTATTCTAAAAAAAAATCAAGAGCCATGACCATATTTTCTGTTTACGTTCTTTCTAAAAAGATGCTGCAGGACGTCGCAGATTCAGAGACATTACTCTATGCAGCCTGTTGCTGTGGCAGCCTTGGGTTAAGACCACAGCCCTCAGGAGGCCGAGGCCTCTCACATCTGGACAGCTCTAAAGCAGCTGGATGTAACTCAAAAATAATTGCTTCCTCTACAGTGTCCAGGAAAACACCAAGTGACTGCCATGTTCACCGCTCCTCTCTGCAGGGAAGCAAACTAAATCAACATTTTAAGGCCATTTATCATCTGCTGACTTTGTAGCCTTTGTTAGGAGTTGGTGAAAGCAATGAGAAAGGTCAAAGAGAGACAGTTTGATGCAGGCAGGCCAGGGCCAAATTACAGTCTGTGAATGCAGACATGACATGCAGCAGAAATCAATGAAGCAGCACATAGAAGCAGCTTATGGACATAGGCTATATTTTGATAAAGCCTGTTTGAAGGTAAAAAATTAGGTCACACCCCATCAATGCTCAATTAACCTATCAGCTGTGGACGTTATTGCGATGTTCAAATTGATACCGTGAGCGAAGCGATGAACCCAGTAGTAGCAGAAGTCCACTCCGAGGAAGGTGAGCCACCAGGTCCATGCAGAGTCCCAGGGCAGCTCCCACAGATGGAAATGGTCCCACACATACACGTAAGCCGACAGCTCACAGCCTCTCATCACCAGCCTGAGGGAGGGAGACAGTTAAAGCTCTTTATCAGTTAAACCTGAGCTCATGGACGCAGCTTTTTTTTTCCAGGGGAACTGGAAGTGTGACACTAAACATTGTGTTATGTATACTGGTACCTTTTTGTATGTACAGGTGGATGGAGCTAAATACAGATCAATTCAGAAGGAAAACCATAGAGGCATCAAAACACTTTAGGATGAGGCAGGATGTCCTTCCAGCAGGACAACAACTCTAAACGAACAGCAAAAGCTGCAATCTAATAGCTTAGATCAAAGCATATTTATGTGGTAAAATGGCCGAGTCAAAGTCCAGACCTAAATATAGTTGAGAACCTGTGGAAAGACTTAAAAATGGTAGTAGACATACACTTTACCTAATCTGCGAAAGCTTGAGAAAGAGCAATGGGCCAAATTTTTAGCCTCTAGATGTGCAAAGCTGTCAGAGACAACTCTAAAAGAATTGCAGCTGTAATTGCTGCCCCGAGTATTACAAAGGCATTGTAAGTATTGATTCAGATGAGCTAAATCCAAATGCATGACACTTCTGATACTTTTTTATTTGCTTATATTCTACCAGATGTTGCAAAGTGCATGAATATGTAACCCAATGACTTTCCATACAACTATTGGCATTCACTTCTTTCAAAAATACTTTTTCAGATCTTTTTACGTTTGCATAAACTTAAAGTAAATTGCTGTTTCTTAACCATATTAGCATTTAACACTTTGCTGTTACCCACATTGTCCAGCACACTTACAGCGGGAGTCTGGAGATCATTCCAGCAGAAATGGAGGTGAGGCCATCACCCAGCGTAACTACAGGGCTTCCTGTCATCAGCACACCCACCACCAGCTCGAGCAGCATCAGTCCCACAAAGAACGGAGTGGCCTGCACACACAAAGTGAAAAGCATACATACACAGTCAGGACACAGCACTGCAAGAATCACACCAAGTCTACTGTTGCTTTTACTAGTTGTACTGAAAGAGAGTACTTGTTTTGGCAGATGAGCTGAAACCTTTTAGGACTTTCATGTCTTGTGGTACGTGATGTTTGTTTCACTGAACGAGACCAGAGCAGCGGGTCTAAAGCCACTGTGATTTGGCAGATTTAAAAAAGCAAACATTTATGTGAACAAAGGAGCAGTGGAGGAAGAAATTATCTCAGTGGATGAATTACACATCGATGCTAACAAACGGCAAAAACCTTTTTCTTTTTAGTAACGTCAGATAACAGCCAAGTAAAATAAATCAAGGAGTAACAGACGTTAAGTCAGGAGACCATACTTGTCTTGATGGTCAGTGATAAAAAGCAGCCAAACAAAGTAATCTGTCAAGCATTCAGTTACTTCCGGAATAGGTTGCAACATAATAAAAAGAATTGCTGAAAGGTTCCCACAAAGTTTTGTTTAATTGCACACAAAGATTTAACTTGTTTGAACTCAGAAAGCAGAGTTTCATAAAGGTTCATAGAAGTTGATCTCCATTGATCACAAGCTATGTAAAAGGCTGCAGGGAACGTTTAGAGACCCTCAACCTTCAGAGGGAGACGTACCATCTCAATGAGTTGACATGTTAGGTCATGTAAGGTAAAAGTTAAAAAGTAAAAAACAGCAAGCACTCCATCAGGAACTACTACTGCAAGTTTAAACAATGCAAAGCAAATGCCTAAGTGTTCATTTTTTTGTTAATTATGTGACTTAATCAAATGCAACTGTAAAAGCAGAATTTTCCAACACCGGGGCCTTGACTAGACCTCTTGATGTTCTTTAGTTCTTGGTCTGTGGCCCAATAAGAAGATTAGTTGTCATGCAATCGGAAAGATGTTCAACTTCAGATTCAACCTGCCACATGTCCATGATCCCCTGGGCAAGGCATTTAACTCCAAGCTGCCCACCCATGTACATATGGTGTATGAATGTGTGCATGTTTGTGAGAACGGGCTCATATTACTGCTGTAACAGTTAGTAACATGTAAATGCTTAAGGAATGTCTAATAAAAAGGTTTTTATTACACACACTTGTACATACGGAACAAAAAAGATTTTCACTTGAAAGAAACAGATCAATGCAATGTATTTATATGTCACTGCAGAAAGAGGTTGAAATTTAAACATAACTCCCAAGTTATGAATTCTTGACTTGGATACATAGAAGAAGCCATTGCTTGGCTATTGCTGTAATATAATTCAGATGGGGCTATATTAATAGTTTGTTTTACAACAGGTATGAATGGGTGTGTGAATGTTTGTCCTGTATGTCTCTGTGTTGCCCTGCGATGGACTGGCGACCTGTCCAGGGTGTACCCTGCCTCTCGCCCATAGACTGCTGGAGATAGGCACCAGCTCCCCTGTGACCCACTATGGAGTAAGCGGTATAGAAGATGAAGGAATTAATGAATGTTTTACAACAAACTAAAAACCCTCTTATCAGCCAACCAGTCCTTCCGACCTTGAGACCATTGTCTCATGTCTTCCACCCTTCTTTCTCTGCTCAATTCTGGCCGGTTTTTTTACTGTCAATAAATGACACTAATGCCACAAAACGAAAGAAGCTCTCCCAGAAGAGTGATTACCAAAGAAACTCTTATGCTTTAAATGTGAGCAAAACCAATCCAATGCAGTGCCAGAAATACCAGCCAGATATTGAAGTCTGAAGAGTAAAATCAACAGTATCAATCACTGCACTTTGGCAAAGTGGCAGGTGTTAGTTGCTGGGAACTTAAACATCATTTAATGGTTGAAAATATACATGACAGAATAAAAAGCGCTACAATATAATAAAATAAACAAGAAAATAGCTGGAAATTGTTTAAATATAATCTTTAACGTAGAAATCATAACCCTGTGACACACAAACATGGAAATATAATAAAAAAGGACCCAAGGACACATCCCTGAGGTTCACCACGCCTCAGTGAGATACTGATAACTGTTTCAAGTGACTGCAAAAGTAAATGTATAAAAGGAAAACAAAATATAATTTTTAGATGTGGTATTTACTGTTAAATAACGATAGTGGCATAGGACAGGTGTGTTGATCTGTTTCTAAATGAATAAACAGGAGTCAAATCTCGAAACAGCCGTTTAATAATATCTAAATATAACATTTCATGTTTTCATGTAAATCTTTTTGTATATTTGCAAATAACCAAGCTGCTATTAATTTAAATCTTTTTAAAGTAGGAAATGTTTTTTTCAAACATAAGGTCATAAAAATAGTATAGCAAAATAAAACAAGAGTTTGTTTTTCATGATCACATGCAAACTACAAAAACTTATCGTCAAATTGTGAAGGTTTGTGAATCACCAGACACATCTATGGATGCCATATTCGTTTAGTGTCTTATTGCTGAATCATGAAGGGTTAAAACTTTCCCTCAACATTCTTTGTTTTGTTAAACTTGGTGTTTAGACTCTGATATCTTGCAATTCAATTTCACAATAGACCAACCTGCTTTTGAATTATTGCAAGTTTCAAACAATCCAAAAGGATGCATCTGCCAGCAATGGGGTTGTCCCCTCTGAGCTGATGTAGTTAAACCAGCAAGCCATTCCAGAGGAATAAGAAACTTCAAAAATGTTTTAATCATATACATTACGAATAAAACGTAACAAAAAACAGGAGCAAATAAAATAGAAATACAACAAACAACAGAAAAAATAAAAAGATGTAATTATTGGATTTCATGTTCAAACTGATGAACACTAAAGCATGCCTGTGACATGTCTTCATTTCCAAGGGTTCTGGAAACATGGTATAACCTCTTAATGGGTCTGTCAAACATGGAACAAATTAGTGAGGGAGGGGGTCAGAAAACAGGTCAAAACTGTGACTTCAGCAGCATGCCTGCTCTGCTGGTTAGCCTCACATTCAAGGAAGTCATTGACTGAGTGAATTTCAGGTTAGAAGTATGGACACTTGGCCCCTGCTGGAGTGAAGTAGGGAGGCACAGACCACAGAGGAGCACATGTGCAGGTGGAGTTGGAGGAAGTAAGAGCGTGCATGTAGGTGTGTATATGTGAGTGTAGGTGTGTGTGTAATGCGTGTGCACAGGCAGAGGAATGAGCACCGCCAGGGACCTGTGATCACACGCGATGTTCCAACATCTGGCAGCGGACTGCAAAGCTGCAGCTAACAACTGGGCTCGCAACACAGTCAGACCTCCACCAATCTCAGTAAAAGAGAAAGATCATCATTCAGATGCTGGCCTAAAGCCTTTCCTTCCTTCTTTTCCACTACTTCTGTCCTGCAGATAGTTTTACCTCTGTGGTTAAGAGTTCATGACCACCAAGAAATATTATCCAGGCTGAGTCTCATGTAGAGCGACAAGTTTGTTTTTGTTTTTTACTTTAAAATATGCAGATCTCAAACCTTCCCTGCAATGTTTCCTGATTTTTCCTCCCTTTTATATAAATGTTGTTTTTTCCTTTAGTGTAATCATTTGAGGTTGATTCTTTCTGATCTTGAGTGCAATCAAAATGTCCTTTCCTGTGTTTCTTTGTCTTCCTAACACTAAAAATCACAGTAAAGACTATTTAATACGGCAGCAGATTTAGTGTGAGGGTTTGTTGTGGTGTCTAATAAGTGTATTTTATTTCCTCCTGAATTCAACCTTACATGCAATGGGACATTTGTGGACCAGATGTCTGCTTTTTCTTCCAAAGAGCCCCTTTTTTTGAGTGTGTAAGGTCACGGATGAATGATGTTGGCAAAAAACACGTAGGCTGACACTGCACTTTTATCAGCGCTTTATGAGAAATACAATGTTTGCTTTCAAATCACCGAGCAGCCGGGAGATCTGGCAGGGCCTAACAAACCCATAATTCTAAACAACTCCCAAATTAGAAGATTATGTTTTGTTTTGTTTTGTTTCTAATTAATTTGGCGTGCTGGGATCATAGACCAACAGCAAAGAAAAATTAATGGCACATCTGAAAGTGTAAACAGTTTCTGAACTAGTCAGGGAAACTTTAGCACCATGAAACCCTGCAGCAACAAGTTTACCTAATCATGCTCGCTTGTGGATAATAAGGACTCCTGCTGCGGGGGTAATTGTTCTGCTCCCCCAATGCGCCCATAAAAACCTTACAACACAATTATTATTATTATTTTTTATCTGCTGCAGACATTTGCCAATAAAAAGTAATTGAAACCCTAGAAAATAAGTATTTTTACATTGCATTGCATTATTTTTACATAAACTGTAGGGCATTCTTAAGTCATTCTTAAGCTTTGGGTGTTTCCCTTTGTAGACCAAAATGCCACCTTGTCAAAACTTCACCTCAACAATGGTATTGCTCAAGAATGTGTGCTCAGCCACCTGCTGTAAGCCCCGTTTACCCATTTTTGCACAAACATAAATGAAACTCTATCAATGAATTAGACAACAATACCACCATCATCTGCAGCACATGAGATGTTGATGAGTACTCCTGAATAGTAGATTAACAATCTCTATTGTAGTGGAGCTGGGAAAATATGGTAAAAATAAGCTACATCCTCTCTTGGTTCTAGGGTTTATGTATCAAAACAAAAAAAAATGTATTTCATCTCAACCCAGATTCACTCATAAAGATTTCACAATGTCATTATTTATTAGACAAGGGTCAGCAATACCCAACAGATAAAATCTTTTGTCATTGAGGAATTTTGGCCCACTTTCGGTGCTTCAGTTAATTAAGGTTTGCAGACATTTGTTTTCCCTCAGCTCCTTTAAAAGGTCCCATCACAGCTCTGCAATCAGGTTGAGGTCTGGACTTGAACTGGACCATTGCAACACCTTATTTTTTTTCCTTAACAGTCATTCTAATCTCGATTTTCTGAAGTGTTTGGGCCAAGCTTGGGCCGTCAGACAGATTATTCACCAAGTGACATAGCCACAGCTCGGTAAAAGGTCGACTAATTTAAAGGTTAACTAGCTTTCAGTCCCGAGTATTTGATGTAACAATGATAGACGGTCTGTGGAAGGCGAAAACCCCACAGGACCCGTGTGGTGAATCATTTCCTTACATCTGCACAGACGAGGATTTTTTTGCATAGCTGTGGTGATCGAAAATTTTACAAAACTGATAAAGCATCGCATGTAGCTGATGCGTTTTTCGTTTTAAAATAGGAGATGTCACACACATTTCATGTGATTGCAGGTATTGCAATATACCAACCATGCCTTGTTTGGTTCCATGATGTCGCCTTGATTTTTGAAACCTCTTATGTGTGCAGGATGTTGCTACTCTGATGGGAGATTTATAACCCAAAGTCAGTTCAGAGGGGCTGTTGTTTTGGCAGCTATTTGACAAAGTTGTTTTGTAAAAAGGTCTATTGAGCATAACTCTGGCAAGCTGTATCACAACCTGGCCTTGCTGTTGGAATGCTCTGGATGAGAAACCTTAACAAACCGGCACAAAGCATTAGCAGCCCAGAACCGTGGCCCATCCAGAACTTTCAAAAGATTAAATGGATGTCATCCCTAACTCCTGCCAGCTACAAACGCTTGTTTATGCTACTTCAATCAGGAAGGAGACACACAAACATTTGAACATCTATTAGCAGATTTAGGAATAGTTTATATCTACAAGGCATCGGGATGCTGAACTGCTAAAACCTGAACACCTGCTTTCCTGCTGAAACTCTGCAGTCAGTCAGTTCCTTGTATTCTCAATAGATGACCTTTAAATTTAGGCAGGCAGGCACTTCAGTGATATATTAAGATTAATTGTTTTAAATATGATCTTGGTTTTTTTCTTCAACTTTCTAATATTATTCTTATTTACTGATTTGTACCTTTTTTGTAAATTAAAACTGACAAATGTCCTTGTGGTAATCATGTTCCTATATTACTTCTATATGTTACTAAAATTTGAATTTAAATTCAGTAGAAGCAGTAAGTAGTTTGTCTTAGGAGATTTTACAGTCACTGTGGAAATAGACTGGAGTTTGAGGTCATTCCACTGTGAAAAGTTAAAGTTTTACCATTTTCCATTTAATTTATGTTTGCTCTTTCTGTTTATAAATTGACCCACTTTTAAAGCTGAAAAGCATGGAATTGATCATTGAGTTTCAAAGATCTTAACCTAATCTGAATAAAAGTAAAAACTGAAGTAAAACTGCTTCATATTTTCCACAAAATAATGCAACAACTTTTATAGCTTTGGAATATTACCCTCAAACATCAAGTTTTAAAAAAGCCAACCCTATTCTGACATTCACAAAGTTTTACAGAGGGTAGAGAGCAGATTTTAGCATAGCCTCCTTGTTATGTGGCTAAAGAATAAAAGCCTTAAACTCAGTAGAGAAAGGAGTCATACAGAAAGCTGTAGGACATCAAGAATATTAATATTCTTGTAATACTTTATTTGTATAGCACATGTAAAAACTACCAAGGTTGAAAATAAAAACAAGGCCCAAAATTATTCAATAACCTGGAAGACTTAGAATTAAAATTAGTTTTATTCAACCAAGAAGTTTATTTCAGTGACGATATGAGAAAGATATTTCTGAAAAGATGATAAAAGAATGCTAAATTAGTATTAAATTTGAAAAAAAAAATCAGTTTTTATTTACTTTTTATAATAAAAAAAAAACGGCATTTCAAAAATCATTTATATCCTTCTCAATAAATAAATGGAAAACCTTTACTAGCACTACTGCAAATGCCCTTCAGACATTTGCTGACCAACCTTTTGTTAAAAGGCCTCCTTGCCATCACCCTAATCTTTGGCTCCCTCCATAGATTCTCAGTCAGAATCAAGTTCTTTGGCTGAGCTTCTCCAAAATGTTAAAATTACTTCCAGTCAGAAGAGACATGTTGGTAAAAGTATATAAACTTAAATCTAGCAGGGTTGTAAATATTAATACAAAGGGTAAAATACGTATTAAATGTGCAACGTTTCTCTCAGTAAGTACATATTTAATATTACCATTGACATGGAATTCACACCAGATGTCAGGAACAAACTCAGTAATCAACACAAAGAAAGAAATAAAAATATTAGACCATAAATTATGTTTATCAAGGTGGAATTACAAACAATCGCAAAAACAAAGAGACTTTCACGAAAAGGTCTTACTGTTACAAAAATACTAATGGTGATGGTTACAGCTGAATTTCGTGAACTTCTGAATGTTCCAGTGAGCGCCGTTGGAGTCATAATCCAGAAGTGGAAAGAACATAATTTCACCATAAACCAAAGATGGTGATGTGCCCATTGTGAAATTGTCATACCGAGATCAAATAATTATCACACTGCACAAGATTTCACTGCTGAAGACAAAGCAGAAGATTCGGTGAAATAGTAAGAGAATATAGTATGGTCAGATGAGGCCAAACTGGAACTAATTGGATGTCATTGTACCCACCAAAAATACCATCCCAAAAAAGAAGTTTAGAGGTGGGAACATTATGGTGTGGGCTGTTTTATAGCCTATGGCTCTGACGTCATATATTTCAAGAAAGAAGGAATGGAGAAATGCAACATGACCTTCTGGAAGATGAGTGTGGAGCTCCAAGAAAGATGGTAGTCCCAAGTGCAGACAAGAAAACTCTTAACTGGTTTCAGAGAAAGAAAGTAAAATTGCTAGAATGACTCAGTCAATCACCTGACTTGTATCGTAGAAGATGAGGGTGCATAGAAAGGAACCCCAGAACCTTCATGATTTAAAGACAGTTTGTGTGAAATAACGGGTCAAAATTACACTCTAGCAATGCGTGTGACTAGTTTCTCCATTCACAAGACTGCTTGAAATCGTCATTAAAGTAAGGCTTTTCCACAAAGTATTCAGTCTGTTCAATGCTAACTCGCAGGGTAATTCCAGTTTTTCACCCATTACTCCATTTGTGAACTAATTTGCTTTAAATTGTTTGTATGTGTGGATTGCTGGGGTTGTTGCCGGCATCGGGTGTAAATACAAATATATTTACTGAGAAATACTTTATATTGACCCATGTCTGAAAAACCCAGAACTTCCCTCGGTCTCAAACAATCAGGCTATAAGTCCAATTTGGTGGTTTGGTTGATTTTCTTACCTGGGAGCACTATTCCACATGGGGTCCGGCAAATTTGGATCTTTACATGCAAGGGTTTTGGTTTCAACCAGTGAAGGAATGAGGTGTACACAGCTGGTCTGCTGTGGATATGATGAGGTAGGAGCATCAGCACGAGGCCAGTTTGGCCAGTCCAGTTTAGAATTTTTGCCAGTGTGCATGACTCCTACTCCTCTACACAACAACTACAACCCAGATATGCTTTTAACATGATCGCCACAGTTTCTTCATGGCTTTAGAGAAGTTTTGTGGTCTTCCGAGGTAGCCTGTGGGCTCTAATCCTCCACCATTCATGATGCGAGGCCTCTTGCATTTTTCATTAACCTCAGATGACCACTGCATGGATGATCCACCCTCTGACTGATTTTTAATTTCATGGTATGGTCTTAATATCACATGAGGACATAAGCTCTATGTCAAGATCTTTAACAGTTAACTCGTCAGATCAGCACCATATTATCCAAGACGAAATACAACAGCTGTGAAGCAGTTAGTTGTTTTTTGATAATTTTAATTTGGGAAACCCAGAACAAAAGAAAAATTTTCCCAAGTTTTTTTGGGAATCTAAAATTTGCCCGGCAGAAAAAAAATAAAAAAAAATAAATTAAAAACGTTGATTTTTAAATGTTTAAAAAATGTTTAAAATTTTTAAACAGAAAACACAGTGAAAAAGAAATTTTAACTATAAAAAATATCCGCTCAAAAAAAAAAAAGGGAAAACCCTCAAACAACACCCCTTTGATCTAAATGAATGAAATTTTCTCATTGAATACTTTTTTTTGTACAAATTTTTGAATTGTGCTAAACAACAAATCAAACAAAAATCATCAATGGATTCAAATTTTTTTAAACCAATGGGGGCCTAGTTTTGGGATTCACACACAAAATTAAAGGGGAAAAACAAAACCTCCCGGGCTGATCCAACTTTGATTTTAAAGGGTCCTTAAATCAAAATGAGGCTCAGTAAATTTTGGGGTGGCCTCCACGTGCCTGTTGACCCCCCCTACAACCCCCTGGGCCTGCTCCTGATGAGACGGCGGATGGTCCCCCTGAGGGATCTTTTTCCCAACCTGGGCTAATCTTTCCCCAACTCCTGGGCATCTGTGGTTCAAAGTGGGCGTTGGTGGATGGAGTGGACTGATGGCCCCAAAGTTGGCTTAAAAAAAAGGGGTTTTTAGGTCTGGGGGGAAAGGGCGGGCCCGTAAATAGCTTGATGTCTTCATCTTGCAGAACTGCTGACACCTCAGCCACATGGGTCTAGCTTGTCCCATTAGGGGAACCCAGGCCAACCGCACCAGCATAGGGGCTCAAAAGGGGGTCTGGGGATCTCACTCGGTACCTAAGGGCAGTCAGCTCCTCTGTTGAGCACAGGGGGGGGGTTTCCCCCTCCAAAAAAATCCCCCCCACCCTTTAGGGACTCACTGCCAAACCCGGGTCATGGGGAGGTTTGCGGCAGCAGATGTTCCCCACGGTTCCCCAACCCCGTCTGTCACTTGCTCTGGGGCCTGCTTTCATCTGTGAAGAGTACAGGGTGCCAGTAGGCGAATTTTTGCCAATCCTGGTGTTCTCGGGGAAAAATCCCAGCGTCCTGCAGGGTTTTTTGGGCTGTGAGCACAACCTCCATTTGGGGACGTCGGGCCCTCATACCATCCTCATGGAGTCGGTTTCTAACCTTTGTGCAGACACATGCACTTTTTGGGGCCTGCTGGAGGTCATTTTGGGCAGGGCTCGGGCAGTGCTCCTCCTGTTCCTCCTTGCACAAAGGCAGAGGTAGTGGTCCTGCGGGCTAGGTTTTTTTGCCCTCCTACAGCCTCCTCCACATCTCCTGGTGTACTGGCCTGTCTCCTGGTATCGCCTCCAGGCTCTGGACACTACGCTGACAGACACAGCAAACCTTCTTGCCACAGCTCGCATTGATGTGCCATCCTGGATGAGCAGCACTACCTGAGCCACTTGTGTGGGTTGTAGAGTCCGTCTCATGCTACCAAAGTGTGAAAGCACCAACCAACATTCAAAAGTGACCAAAACATCAGCCAGAAAGCATAGGTACTGAGAAGTGGTCTGTGGTCCCCACCTGTAGAACCACTCCTTTATTGAGTGTGTCTTGCTAATCGCCAAAGATTTCCCCCTGTTGTCTATTCCATTTGCACAACAGCAGTGAAATTGATGGTCAATCAGTGTTGCTTCCTAAGTGGACAGTTTGATTTCACAGACGTTTGATGTACTTGGAGTTCGATTGTGTTGTTTAAGTGTTCCCTTTATTTTTTTGAGCAGTGTAGATTCTTGTCTCTAAGAAAATGCAGTGCAATAATTTTCCATTTCCCATATTTTTTCCAACCCTAATCAGACCTGGAAGGTAATAAAATTAAATTCTATTTTTCATACTTTTGAAGATTTGACAATTTAAGAACTGTCAACACTTAGAGATTATTTATTTATATAATTCCACTTGCATGTTTCCACTGTTTTTGATTTAGCACCACATTTGAATGCGGTGCAAACAAATTGTCATTGCACCAAAATATACCCTGAGTAAACACAAAGAGTGGTTTTAAAAACATGATTTCATTTACTGAAAGACAAAACTATCCTGCCCTGTGATGGACTGGCGACCTGTCCAGGGTGTACCCCGCCTCTCGCCCATAGACTGCTGGAGATAGGCACCAGCTTCCCCGCGACCCACTATGGAATAAGCGGTAGAAAATGACTGACTGACTGACTGACTGACAAAACTATCCAAACCAACCTGAACCTGAGTGAAAACATAATACTACCACTCGGGACTGAGATTGAGCAGATCATATTGGAAAGCTGAGTTAAATTTCACCAGACACACCCAGGTCTGATTACTGCCAGATCTGCAGAATCAAAAACTTTAAATCAGAAATAAAACCTGTCTGACAGGTGAATGTAAGTTAAGCAAACCCAGCATATCATGTTATTGACACAACTTATGGCTAAAGTTCTGGTCGACCAAAACTGTGTTTGATTTAACTGAAGACGAACATAATTTTATTTACCAAACCCTCAAGGGGTGTTAATACAGTTTTCAAAGAAAAAAAATTATTAACCAAAAGATCTGATATGCAAGAAGCTTGCATATGAATAAAATCCTTTAACTCAAAAATGTTATATTCCACAGTAAGAAAAGAGAGGAACAATCGCAGATAAATAGATCTTATTAATTAATTATTTAAAAATTTATTATAAAATGTTTATAACAATGTTAAGTTAAAGTAATATTTTGTATTAATATCGTATTACTATTTGAACTTGATAACAAACCTGTAAGATTATGATGCCAATAAACGTCACCTAATTTAATTGTGCAGGTTATTTTAAATAGAAAGAGGCTTCACCCACCTGCTGAACATACTGAGGCACTTCCTCCACTTTCTGAAAGGAGGACTCATTTGGAGTGAGCATGAAAAACATGGCCCGGAGACCACTGGAAACCGAACCGGACCCCACCGCTGCAGCCATGGTCGGGACCCTGGAGAGACCTTGTTACCTGTGCAGGTGTTACAGCAAACTCTAAATGCTGCACAAAGCGCGCTGATTCTCAGACTTTTAAGTCCCTTTTAAGTCCCTCCTTTTTGTTTTCATTAACTTCTTCAGGAAAAAAAGTAGGTTAGCTTTGAGACGGATCCAGAACCAGCTGCTGATCAAAGTTTGGTGAAACAGAAAAAAGCAGACACCGTGACGGTTTAAAGCAGCCGCTAGCGCCTGCCTCTCCCTATGCCCACTTATTAACCCAGCGTTCTTAGGACACCGCTTCACCTTTGGACGTGGGGGTTCTTCCCTGAATCACACGTCTTATCTCGCGAGAGTCCGCGGTACAAACAGCCTCCTGTTTGGAGTTGATCTGTGGAAAGTGCAGTAAATTAGTTGCCAGAACGGAAGGATTTGTCCCTCTAATTTGTGACATTATAACTGTTTGTCACGGTGGTGGTTTATTTTCATGGCTTCAGTCTATGCTGGAAATGTTAAACTCGTGAGAGTCACGGCCAAAATTCAGAAAAACATTTCGAATTCTAATGCTTCTGTTAACTGATTTGTAAGATGAACTATATAATATTGATATGAATTGTAACGTTGTAAGGGTTTATTATTGCTCTAGACATGTTTAAAATAAATAACATTTAAAGCTGACCCACTTATAAAACTATGAATGTGTTTGTAACAGTGAAACTGTTTAACAAAAACATTCTAGTGATGCAACAATGACTCAGGTCTTCTCTGAACTATCATTAATTAGTTTCAGGAGATAAACTTGTCCACATTCAGCTTTAATTGCATTAAATGTTGCAAGGTCAATTATCAAACCAGTTATGTAAGTGTAACCAATCAACTAATGCAAAAGAAATCAATACACATCTTTTTTCTCTATTAACGCTTACCAATAATCCTTGTATAACCTCTAAAACCTTCCATGTTATCTAGGCTAGAATAGGTACGGAGTTATCTATATAAAGTGGCTAGCATGTCCCTTAATTGAACTATTCACATTTTATCACATTACAACCAAAACATTCAATTTATTTTATTGGGTTCTCATGTGGTAGACCAACAAAAGTAGCACATAATTGTGATAAAAATGTTACATTTTTTCATATCTTTTGCAATTAAAACTGACATTTTGGCTAATTGCCTACTAAATTAGTAAATAATTGTGCCTCAGTATCAGAACAGCGGCCCTGTGAAGGCCTCAGAGGTTGATCAGAGAACATTAGTGAACAAACATTATAGTGAAGACCAAGGAACACAGCAGACAGATCAGGAAGAACAGTGCATAAAGTTTCATTTGAAGGTTATGTTAAGGGGAGATCTTTGGACAGGACCTAAACTTTGAAAATCTCTTGGAAGATCGTTCAAACTATCACCCGAAAATAAAAATAAACTAAAGCTGCAAGCAGCATTGAAGGCCCTCGCAGGTGAGCCCAGCTCGGCCTGTGCAGCCACCGCGGGAGCCTGGCATCGCCGCCTACACGCCACCGACGAGGCCGCTGTTCAGTTCCACATGTCGCCACTAGATGGCACTGTGAGCGAAATGTCATACCATCTTCAGTCATGTAGAGTTCTGGTCTGGTGAGAAGCATTTAAACTTTATGGGAAATCGGACCTTCCAGATGGAAGCTGCACTCACTTGTTTATTAGTGGGCGGGGGTAAAATTATGTCATCAATTGACTGTGGCAACATGTTCAGCATTGATCCCTGATGATGTGTACTACATTTGAAGAGGATCTGATGATGTATTATGGAGATAGAGCACTTGAAACATCCTAGGGGGCGCTGTTGATCCAAATTCCAATGTAATCCAATAGAGCTGTTTGAGGGCTGATAAAGATGAATCATATTCAGTTTGGAACAAGTCGGCCCTTCCAGATGGAAGCTTCAATCACTTGTTTATTAGTGGGCGGGGCTAAAATTATGTCATCAATTGACTGTGCCAACATATTCAGCATTGATCAGTGATTATGTATACTACATTTGAAGTAGATCCAATGATGTATGAGGGAGACCATATTTATTTTGGAGTGAATCAGACCATGTATGTGTAATTTTGAGGCAAACGTATGGCAGTGGCGGGACATCAGCCACGCCGCCACAGCCACACCCTCCAGCCACACCAGTCAGTAATGGAGAGTGTCTTAGACCATCATGTTATCTGTCACTTGGGATAGTTTCACATTGATTAGGTGAAGGACACCAAATATGGACCATCAAAAGGAAAACATGACACTTCCTGTTCTCAGGGGGTGGGACTTTGAAGATGTCAGCATCTGATCAGTGAATATTAATCGGGGCCAGAGAGAGATCAATCTGAGAAGGTTTCATGTGTCTGTGACTTTCCTTGTAGGAGCTATATCAATTTTGTCTTTCATGGCGAGAAGTCATATTTTGAGGCGTGGCCACAGCCACACGCTTTCATGTATCAAAAAGCTTTTGATAAATTTTGATCCCCACTGCCTTAAGAGTATACTGAGTGATTTTTGAAGTGTCTAAGTCAAAAACTGTAGGAGGAGTTTGCTCAGATATGCGGTCTAGAAACAGCCAAAGTGGGGTCAAAATGGCAAATTCAATCCAAAATGGCCGACTTCCTGTGGGGTTTCGACCAATGCGACCAAAGAGACTTTTTTGTAGGTCCTGAGAAGTTACATATGTTTACCAAATTTCACAATCCTCGGTCAAAGCATGGCTTGCGGCTGTACTTGTACTCGTACTCATACTCTTACTCGTCTTCTTCCGCTTTATCCGGGACCGGGTCGCGGGGGCAGCAGACTCGGCAGAGACGCCCAGACGTCCCTCTCCCCAGACACCTCTTCCAGCTCCTCCGGGGGGAGCCCAAGGCGTTCCCAGGCCAGCCGAGAGCCATAGTCCCTCCAGCGTGTCCTGGGACTTGCCCCTTTCGGTCATGACCCAGAGTTCATGGCCATAGGTGAGGGTAGGAACGTAGACCGACCGGTAAATCATGAGTTTCGCTTTTCAGCTCAGCTCTCTCTTCACCACTACGGACCGGCACAACGCCCCCATTACTGCGGCAGCTGCACATTCTTCCTTCACTCGTGAACAAGACCCCGAGATACTTAAACTCCTCCACTTGAGGCAGGAACTCCCCTCCAACTTGAAGAGGACAAGCCACCCTTTTCTGGTCAAGAACCATGGCCTCGGACTTGGAGGAGCTGATCCTCATCCCAGCCGCTTCACACTCAGCTGCGAACCGCCCCAGCGCATGCTGTAGGTCTTGGCTAGAGGGGGCCAGCAGGACCACGTCATCTGCAAAAAGAAAAGACGAAATCCTCTGGTCCCCAAACCAGACCCCCTCCGGCCTTTGGCTGTGCCTAGAAATCCTGTCCATAAAAGTTATGAACAGGACCGGTGACAAAGGGCAGCCCTGCCGGAGTCCAACATGCACCGGGAACAGGTCCGACTTAGTGCCGGCAATGCGGACCAAACTCCTGCTCCGCTTGTACAGAAACCGGATGGCCCCTAATAAAGGGCCCCTGATTCCATACTCCTGGAGCACCCCCCACAGGGCATCACAAGAGACACTGTCGAATGCCTTCTCCAGGTCCACAAAACACATATGGACCGGTTGGGCAAACTCCCATGAACCCTCGATTACCCTGTAGAGGGTATAAAGCTGGTCCAGTGTTCCACGGCCGGGAAAAAAAACACACTGCTCCTCCTGAAGCCGAGGTTTGACTATCGGCCGGACTCTCCTCTCCAATACCCTGGCGTAGGCCTTACCAGGGAGGCTGAGGAGTGTGATCCCCCTGTAGTTGGAACACACCCTCCGGTCACCCTTCTTAGGAAGGGGGACCACCACCCCAGTCTGCCAGTCAAGAGGCACTGTCCCCGACCGCCACGCAATGTTGAAGAGGCGTGCCAGCCATGACAGCCCCACAGCATCCTGAGGTACTCAGGGTAGATCTCATCCACCCCCGAAGCCCTGCCACCACGGAGCTTTTTAACCGCCTCGGTGACTTCAGCCTGGGTGATGAAAGAGTCCAACCCCGAGTCCACAGCCTCTGTTTCCACCAAGGAATGCGTGATGGCAGGATTGAGGAGATCCTCGAAGTAGTCCTTCCACCGCCCGATAATTTCCCCAGTCGAGGTCAGCAGCCTCCCACCCCCACTGTAAACAGTGTTGGCGAAGTACTGCTTCCCCCTCCTGAGGCGCCGGACGGTTTGCCAGAATCGCTTAGTCCTTCTCCATGGCCTCACCGAACTCCTCCCAGTCCCGAGTTTTCGCCTCTGTCACTGCCCGGGCCGCAGCACACTTGGCCTCATGGTACCCGTCAACCGCCTCAGGAGTCCCACAAGTCAACCACAGCCGATAGGACTCCTTCTTCAGCATTACAGTGTCCCTTACTGCCAGTGTCCACCGGATTCGGGGATTGCCGCCGCGACAGGCACCGCAGACTTTACGGCCGCAGCTATGGGCAGTAGCATCGACAATAGATGCGGAGAACATGGTCCACTCGGACTCTATGTCTCCAACATCCCCCGGAATCCGGTCAAAGCTCTCCCGGAGGTGGGAGTTGAATACATCCCTGGCCAAGGGCTCTGCCAGACATTCCCAGCAGACCCTCACTATGCACTTGGGCCTGCCAAGTTTGTCCAGCTTTCTCCTCCTCCAGCGGATCCAACTCATCACCAGGTGGTGATCAGTGGACAGCTCAGCCCCTCTCTTAAACAGATGTGTCCAAATCATGCGGCCGAAGGTCAGATGATACGACAACAAAGTCGATCATTGACCTCCCGCCTAGGGTGTCCTGGTGCCAAGTGCACTGATGGACACCCTTATGTTTGAACATGGTGTTCATTATGGACAATCCGTGACTAGCACAGAAGTCCAATAACAAAACACCACTCGGATTCAGATCGGGGAGGCCATTCCTCCCGATCACGCCTCTCCAGGTGTCACTGTCGTTTCCCACGTGGGCGTTGAAGTCCCCGAGCAGAATAATGGAGTCCCCGGGGAGGGGCACTATCCAGCGTCCCGACAGGGACGCCAAGAAGGCCGGGTACTCCGCACTACCGCTCGGCCCATAGGCCGAAATGACAGTCAGAGACCTGTCCCCAACCCGAAGGCGCAGCGATGCGACCCTCTCATCCACTGGGGCAAACCCCAACATGAGACGGCTGAGCTGGGGGTCAACAAGCAAACCCACCCCAGCCCGCCGCCTTTCCCCGTGGGCCACTCCAGAGTAGAAGAGAGTCCAGCCCCTCTCGAGGAGATGGGTTCCAGAGCCCACGCTGTGCATGGAGGTGAGCCCGACTATTTCTAGTCGATATCTCTCGACCTCCCGCACAAGCTCAGGCTCCTTCCCCCCCAGCGAGGTGACATTCCAAGTCCCTAGAGCCAGCGTAAGCATCAGCCGTACCGTGCAACGTCACGTGCCTCGATTTAATCGTCGTCATAGCTTGGGGCTGATTTTATTAAATTTTCTAGGGGGCACTTTGGAAGAATTAGGCCACGGCCACCAAATATGTCATCAGGTCTCAGCTGGGGACTGGACTAGGATCAATCATACTGAATTTGGTGCAGATCAGATGACCTACGTGGAAATTAGAGCCAAATGTATGGCCATGGCGTGACATCAAACTTTGCCACGCCACTACGGCCACGCCCTTTTATGAAAAGTCACTGTGCTTCAAACGAAGTTAGACCCACTAGTCATCTGACACAGTTTGAAGCGGATTGAGTGTAGACACCCAGATAGGGACCTTTCCCAGTAAAAAAAGTGACTTCCTGTTCTCAGGGGACGTGGCTTTGATGAGCATATGACCCCATAGGATCATCGGAAACCCAAACGTCCTCCTTCATGCCAACTTTGGTGTGATTTGGCGTTTCTTTGGGAAAATTATTGCATTTTTTCACTTTTGGCGCAAACACCAAGTTCGTACCCCAGCCACGCCCCCTAAACATGTCCGAAAACTTACGATTTTGATAACTTTTAATCACCCACGCCTTCACTGCATATTGACCAAATATGAAGCTGATAGCTCAAAATCCCTTGGAGGAATTCATTAAAGTTCGAGGTGAGCAAAAGTGAAAAACGGCCAAAAGTTAGCCCTTAATTCAAAATGTCCGACTTCCTGTGCATTTTAGGATATACCCCCAACATATTTTTTTGCTTGGTTTGAGGAGCTCTACCAGTGTGCCAAATTTCAGATCTTACGGTTCGGCCTATCTCACGTTTGGGGGTGTGACTAAGTGGTTTGGCCACGCCCACTGACAACGACATTACAGAACAAAAATTTTGGGTAAAATCATACGCATTTTGGTGCATGGCAAAGCCCCCAAATTGCCCAGGAAAGACGCAACGGAAAAAAGTAAGAATAAGAAACCTTACGATTACAATACACTAACCAATTGCAACCCCACCAAGACATGGCCATCCACCCTAAACTGACAAGCCATATGTCCAAAATGGTAGAAAAATCAGAGAAGCAGCCAATATGGCCCATGGTAACTCTGGATGAGCTGCAGAGATCCACAGCTAAGGTGGGGGATTGTTGACAGTATAACCCTTGTTTAAGCTGTTGCTGAAACAAAGCCAGTTTACAGTTTTCAACAAGTAATGTACAGGACAGCAAAGATGCAGGAGGGAATCTGATCAAATGAGACCAAACCTAAACTTTCTGCCCTATATGCAACACAATTTGTCTAAATCACCCTAAGCATATCATCCCCACGGTAAAACATGGTGGTGGCAGCATCATGCTGTAGGGATCGTTTTCTTCGGCAGGGACAGGGAAGCTGGTAAGTCTATGCGAAGATGGGTGGAGCTAAATACAGGGCACACAAACCAAGGTGGCAAATGAATCAGCAATCGCACCAGGGTGTGGACCAAAACAACCGACACAGCTAGCAGGTGTGCGCTGCAAGCTTGAGGCAAACGGCTTCCTTAGCCAGTTATATGTTGCATTGTGGTATGCAATCAAACTTATCAACTGATTGAGACCGAAGTAAACAAACTAAAGGTTTGAAAATGCCATTAATCACATATAAGTTCAGACACTGATAATTGGCGAACATTTTGGGGAAAACCTGGTCTGATCCGGAGAGACGGCATCCATCTCACTTTGGATGGAGCAGCTCTTCTTTCTATGAATCTGGCCGAATTTATTAGTTCTCCAAAACTCTGACAACCCAGGGTTTAGACCAGGAAGTAGCGTCGTAGTTCAACACTACTCTCTGCAGCTTCTGTACTGCTACCCACCCATTACCCTATTAAGACTCGCCCACGGCCAAAATTTAATACGGCTCATCCTCCTGGATGAGCCGTTGATGCACTCTTGGAATAATTTTGGTAAGCTGGCCAATCCTGGGAAGGTTCCCTACCCTACCACAATAAGAGTCATTATCCATAATGATTCTCATTGTGGTTTATAGAGTTCCAAAGACTTAGTAATAGTTTTGCAACCTTTTTAGACTGATAGATTTCAATAACTTATTTTTTCATCTGTTCTTGAATTTCTTTAGATTAAATCATGATGTGTTACTTTTTGAGATCTTTCCGCCTACTTCATGTTGTCAAACAGGTTTATTTAAGTGATTCATTGACTGTACAGATCTGACAAAATTTGGGCGTGGGTGTAGTGAGTGAAATTAAACCCAAAAAAATGGTAAGTTTATGATTATACAACAGGGGTCGATTACTTTTTTCACACAAGGCCAGGTTGGTTTTGATAGCTATATAATTTAAAAAAAAATAATCCTTTATTTACTCAGATTATTTTTGTGTGATATTAAAATTTATATAATGAGGAGAAGTTTAAAGCAAGGTAAGGGTTTAAAACAATATCCAAAGCTTCCAACATCTCAAAATGTACTGTCCAATTAATCATCTGGGCTATGCATCGCTAGAGGAGCAGCATAGATCCACATCTCAAGTGGGATACTCTTTAGACAAAACACCTCTCATTCATGTACTCCACAAATCCTGCCTGAATGTAAGAGCTTGCATACACTGGCTCCATCTCGTATATTTCCTTTTCCCAGGGTAAGAAGGGCAATAAGAAAGCTATTGGCAAGAAAGGCCTAAAAAAGTCAAGTTTAAAGTTTCACAAGGCATATTGGAGAAGACATTACATGTGGAAGTAGGTGCTCGGTCAGATGGGATCAAAAAGAAACTTTTACCTACATACAAAAGTGTGGCTAAAAAGTGGTGGCGCATTATGCTATGGGCATGCACTTGTTCACCAAGGGGGAGGGAAGCTGGTCAAAGTTGATCAGAAGATGGATGGTTCAACTCCTGGTTAACTTTCCAGCAGGATAACAACCCAAACACACAGCCAGAGCTAGAATGGAAGGGTGCAGAAAAAAGCATTTACATGTTTAAGAATGGCCTAATCAAGGTCCAGACCTAAATCGAGAATCTGTGTCAAGACTGAAAAAATCATGCTCACAGGTGCTCTGATGATGAGCTTGAACTATCTTAAAACAGAGGAAATGGCAAAAAGTTCTGTCTCCAGATGCGGAAATCTGGTACAGACCCAAAAAGACGTGCAACTGGAACTAAAGGTTTGTTTTAAGATGTCCTGGCTCAGGCACACTGAACGCAAATGCTTGCAGTTTTGCCAAACTCTTTTCATTTTCAGATGGTAGACTGAACTTTGCTCTGAGTATGTTGTTTGAATCTTACTACCTTATCCCTTAAACCCGTGTAAAACTTCTCCACAACTTTCTCCATGTCTGCGATGTTTCTGGGTGTCCATGATGCTGTTTGTTCCTTGATGTTTTCTAACAAATATTTGATGTCTTAACAGAAAAGCTGAATTAAACTGAGATTAAGCTACACACTGATGGACCATGTTTGCTAATTACTAAGGGCTGCACTGAACTAATAAGATATAAGATTAAATGACGCTGAATACGTGAAACCATGCATCAGTCTCCTTCCAATTCACAATTATGCACTACTTTTTGTTGGTTTATCTCATAAATCTTCATAAATTCTTTATATTTTCCAAGGCACTGTAACTCCACTGATGATCAGGTTCATTTGAACACGTGTGCACAACGCCGCGGACTTAAATTAGAAGTAGTTATATTTGAAGAATCCACACAGAATACATCACAACACCACAGATAAAAGGTGCTTAAGAAAAGTTCAAGTCTTGTAATGTTTAAAAACAGTAAATTACTGTTGTTTTTTTGCCATTGTCCGGTTGTTGATATAAGCTTTTCTTTAATCTATTTATTTTGTATTTTCATTATGCTTGCCTATATTGTGCTATATAATTCTGTTTTAAACCTAGCACAAACATAAAAAGAGCTGAAAAAGCAAAACTAAAAATATTAAACAAATTCTCAAACAAGCTAATAAAACAATTTAGAAACCTTATTCTGTCTTACTGTATTTGTTGTTCATAAGCATGAGGGAGCCATAATTTGAAATGTACACACTAATTACTTTCAGGACAGATATGTTAAACTTTTTGCTGTAAAGACAGCAGCTGACAGTCAGGAGATGGGGGCTGCAGTAAAACTAACAAGAGCACATTTGTGTGCGGTTACAAATAGTTTGTTCAAATTTAAGGCCGAATGGAAAAACAGGGGAGCCCTCGACACTTGTGAATAATCTGCAGTGGTAATGTAAAAAAAATAAAGTAAAAAAGCTGGATCACATTCAGGATCAGAGGGTTATGTCGGCAGGCACTGGAAGAAAAAAATTCTAAACCTCAAATACTGTGCTAGGTGCCTCTAAGACAAATTAGCATGCACAATCACAACGTGGTGAAAGATGAGATCAAGACACTAAATTATTTCAACTGGATTTGGTAACTGGATCCCATCCTTTGTGGGTTCTGTCGAGTCTTGGCAGGAGTCCCGGCCCAGCCCTCAGGCGAAGGTGAATTTAACATGCGCCCACATCGCCAGCTTTCTGCACTCTCTGCAATGTTTCATTTATTTTAACCTCACGTGGTGGACTATCCATTCATCACACTGGATAAATCCACAAGAACAAAAAGCAGAAAAAAAGGTTGTGGGGGAAGGAGGAGGGAAAATGCTTTTTTATAAGAAACTTCTACAACCCCTCTTAAAGTTTTATTAAATTTGAAACTGTCCCCTGCTTCAGGTTTCAAATCATTTGCAAAAATGTCATCTCCAGGCAGAAAAACGTCATCTAACGAGCTGTCAGTGTATATTACTGCATGAGCTGAACAGTCTAGGTATAAGCTTATTGTTACGATAAGACAATATTTACAGATCGTTCATATTTGCAAGGCAGATCAGATTTCCTTGCACCTGGTAGAGTCAATCACTTAATTACAGCGTAATTTACATTTTAAACAGTGGAAACCAATTGAGGTGCAGGCTTTAGGTTCAACAGTGCAAATCAAAGCTTCAGGCTGCTCCTGCAAAGAGACGACACATGGAATGTTAACAGTTAACTGAATTTCCATAATCAAGATGCAGTGAAAAACTACTTGCCTTATCAAAGATTTATTCTGCTTTTGCTTTTTTCACACCTAAATGTTTTAGAACATCAAACTAATGTTTATATTAAACAAAGAGAAACTGAGTAAATACAGAAAGCATGAATGCAAATTATTTATGTTTTAAAGAGAAAAAAAGTTTCCGAGCCTTCGTGACCCTACGTCAAAAATAAAATGCCCTGAGTATTGATTGATCAAACTTTTTGGATAGCTGAGTTCAGTTTCACTATCCAGACCCAGGTTTGATTACTGCCGGGCCTGTGGAATCAAGAAATCACTTAAATAGAAACTGTCAGACAACATGAAGTAGGCTAAAAGATTTCTGAAAGGAAAAGATCATGCCCCGATCGAAGGAAATTCAAGAACAGATGAAAACAAAGTCACTGACATCTAGCAGTTGGGAAAGGCTTACAACGCCTATTCAAATGTGGTGGTTATGCGGTTATCTGGGGCTATGCAGCAGGATGAATATCTGAAACATCTCAGCAACTCCAGCTCAGAATGGCTAAAAAACAAAATGAAGGCTGTGAAGTGCCCTGGTCAAATTCTGGACTGATTCAGATGCTGAGTGAGCCAAATTTCCTTCAAAACAATAAAAAAGGCTCATTGCCAGTTACTGCAACTGAGTAATGGCAGATGTTGCCACCAACAATGGGACAACTAGTCATTTTAGGGGAAATCACATTTTCAAGTAGGGCTAGGTTGGTTTGGATAGCTTTTTTCCCTTAAGTGGAAAACTGCTTTTTGATTTACTCAGGTTACCTTGTCTGGCATAAATACAATTGTTGGACATTCTGAAACATTTAGGTGACAAAAATGAAAAACATAAGAAATCTGTAAAGGGGCAAATATTTATTCAAAGCATTGTTTTTTGTTCTTTTTTGGCATTTATTGATATAACTTTCAACAAACATCTTCAGTTCTTAAAATTTACATCATGCTTTGCAGCAACTTTTTAAACAAACGTCACTCCTCTGTGTTTGTCCACTCGTTTAGCATCGTGTGACGATGGCGAATCATCCAACAGCAGTTCCTTCTGAGGAAGGTCCTGAGGCGGAGAAGAGGACGGGTGTGTGTGCCTGTCCATCATAAGTGAGCGTGCTCAGAGCTCTGATCGCTGTCATGACTGTCCTCATTGGCTAAGGAGTCCGTCGAATGATGGAGTGCTGCGATGCCGGAGAATTCAGACGGCAGAAGTGTTCCTTTTTTCACATTCACCAGTTCTTTCTCACGAGCCGCCGCCCCCTGCTGGCCACCTTTCACTCTTTTCCACTTCATCCTCCTGTTCTGGAACCACACCTTCACCTGAGGAGTTAAACAGGGGTACAATGTTAACAATGTCAACGCCTTCAATGAGAAATCTTTCAAAACTAGCTTCATGATCTTCTCTTAAAGCCATTTTTCCAGCTGCAATGACAGCTTTGGTAAAAAAAAATAAAGTTATTATTATTTTTTTTCCATATCATATCAGGGTGTAATCAAAATTATCTGGTCTTTACCAGGTTCTAAAAGGATTAAAATCTAACTTCAAGTGTAAGATAAAGCTAAAATTTAAGTACCCTATTTAATAGCGTGTGGAACCACCTTTAGTAGCATTTACAGTTGTTTTCTGTATGACAGTATCAGTCGTATTTAGGTGTGAGGGACCTTTGGCTCACACTTCTTTACAGCAAGTTCAAATCACTGAGATTTGCAGATATTTGTTTCTGCACGGCTCCTTTAACATTTCAATCAGGTTTAGGTCTGAACGTTGCTTGGGCCACTGAACAAATTGAGGGTCAACACAGTGCCAGCCACATCTCCTCATATTTAACTACAAAACAAACCCAGATAATCATCCCTCCATCTCCATGCTGGACAGGTGGTGTCCGGTGTTTGTGCAGCAATATGGACAAACTGGTTTGATTTGTCCAGAGGATATTCTTCTGGAGGTCTATTGATTCATTAAGATGCAACTGCATTACCTCATGCTACTGTCTCCTACAACCTACGAGTCACACATGTTCAGCCTTTTTCATGCAAACTGAGGCAGTTAAAGTATTAGCTAAATCTTGGGATGAATTTGCAGCCGATCTGACAGCTGTCTGAAATTTTTTGTTCTTCTGAAGAAACTTTCACAATGCAGAATTATATATTTAAATTTCTTGGGGATGACTTTATAACCCTTCCCAGATTAATGGGCATGCAACATGTTTTATTTTGAAATCTCCCCATCTTCAAAAATATTCCAAATTTTACAACCGCCAAACTCATTAAACATTCATCCGATTTTTCCAGACAGCTAACCCCGGATAATCCAGGCTGTTGGGCCAACCAGTTTTTTTTTTGCCATAATTAAATGAGGGCTCTACAGTCTGAGGTGGAGCTCTTGGGTTTTTTGTAATTTCTCTGAGCACTGAATGGTCTGAGCTTGGGATGGATTTGTTGGAACATCCACTATTGGGAAGATAGGCAGCTGTCTTAATTTTTTTTCATTTTCGAGGAATCTTTTCTTCAGCGGAATAATAGATTGGAAATGGTTTAGAAATAACCTAATAATTCTCATAAGATTGATTTAATATTGATGATTTCTCTCCTTCCTTGGCATGGTGACCACAGCAGCAAACTGCTTTTATAAACGCGGTTACATGTCTGATGATCAATTGATCAACTACATTTTTGGTAGCAAACATGTTCTTAAATTTTTGCACCAACTTTTCCCCATTTTTTGTTATCAGTTTATTAAATCAGACTTAATCGTTTGTGCCTCTTTGCACAATTCAAGTTTGTTTTAAACATGCAAGACGATATAATTGAATAAGGGGTGTACTTTCTTTTCATGACTTTATATGTGGACATGCAGCTCCACCTGCCACTCCCCGTCTACCTGTTTTTCCCTGACTCAACAGTCTCTACCTTATTTGAGTCACTCAGAGTGATGATTAAGCTGTTGCTTAAAACCATTTATACATCAAGCAGCTTCCAGAGGGTCGACACATGGATCCTGAAGGGCGGGGAGTCGGTGTGGTGGGAGGCCAAGTGTGCCCCTTTGAAACAGGGGGCTGGTGGGTTTATTTTTGGGGGACGGTCATTCCAGGGGGACGGAGCCATCACATAGTCAGGAAGTTAGTTGACAACGCAAACGTTTGTCTTGAACTTGAAGGGTGCGGAGTATCAGTGTGGATTCTTTACAAGCCTCGGGCGGTTTCTGAAACCAGGAGATGAGAGAGGCTGCAGCAGCATGTTTATGGCTCTGACATCACACAAACCTGTCATTTTCAAAGCATACTGGGGCAATTCAGACTCTCTAAAAGTGAGCCTGTACTACCTAACTATATGGAGATGAAAATCTTTGCACCAAAAATGCGGAGATGTGTGAACCATAAATGAGCCACTAAATACATTTTAACAGAATAAAATCTTCCATAACATGAGATGTTATGACAGAAGTTAAACAAGTTGCTCTCAATTTAATTAACAATTGTAGTAGGTTTTAGTTTTAAATACTGAAGTAGTCATATTATCTATTAATAACTCAGGGTTAGAGGGATTTTTCTGTCAACTTCAGCCAGGATTTAAAATGATTAAACTTCCATCATGTGAGATGTTTCATTCTGACGCCTCCCTAAAGCCATCTTTTAAAATGTTTCAGTTTTCACAGCCCCCAAACACATTAAAGATCCTTTGGATTTCTCCAAACAGCTCACGCAGCATAAATCAAGCCGCTGGGCCAACCAATGTTATTGCCAGTATTTACCTCAGAATCCCCTACTGTGTATGCTCCCAGACAAACTGCGCTCACAGGCAACGTATGTTGCAATAACTGAAGAAGCCCAAAAAAAAGTATAAGTACATTTTGACACCACAGAAAGATTAATTGCAACAATGTTGGAGCGCGCTGCAGGATGGCAAACTCTGTGCCCTCAGTTACCATGCATACTGAAAACTGAGTTTTCTTCCTTCTGAGCTTCTGCGACTTTGTAATCTGAACTGAAAGGGGAGGTCTACTTCGAGGTTTTATGATGCATTTGACATTTTCCAAGCAGCGCTTTGCAGGTGTCTTTGCATTACTTTGAAAGTCCCTTAAAACCTGCCTGAAAAGTCAGATTTTTCTGAGTTACGATATGAAAGTCGTGAATCTGCACAGTGAGTATTGTCTTCTTCTAGTATGCATACCACAGGATATGAATGAAGACAAGGTAAACAGAAGCTTTTGATGCAAATTCAAACTAAAGCTTCTTTAAATCAGTTTTGTCCTGTTAGAAATTTTATAAAATAAACATTTGGAAATTTATATCCATATTCACCATCATTTTGTCTTTTTTTTCTCTCATCTTTTTCAAATTTTTCTTTTGGAGGCCTTTTCATGTGAACAGCAGGAAACGGAGGAATAACTGAAATTAATTGTGTCGATTGTCCTGTAGGTGCTGGTTTGCAGGTAAATGGGCGACAAATCTAGCAAAATTTGGCAAAAACACCAATTTAGTGCAGAGACAAACAAATCCAACATCTAATAAGCTTTATGCCATTTCAAACCATTTTAATTCTCGCACACTCACTCTTAGTAATGAGCTCAGTGCATTAGTGTCAACATCAAAAATATATATATTTCAGTCTGACTTTTTTAAGACAAATACTTCTCATTCTCGTTCTTTTTGGCCTGCTAACTCGAGAAGTGTCATTTGCGCCACTCAGAAGCCGTCAAAGCTCCAGGTTGAGCTGCTGCCGTTTTTGTTCTTTCAGCTACCGCTGTTCTTTACTTTTACTCCCTCGTTGATGTGAAACAGCTTCTGTCATTGGCCGTTCTCAGCTAACTTTCAAGAAATCTAATGTGCAGAATCATGATGCTTCTGTGTAAAAACCTTTTTGAAGGCCTACATGCAGATGCAGATGTAGCTGCGTTGATTGAAAAGCAGTCATCCATTAAACTGTGAAAGCTAAAATTTAGCACCTTAGGTAGAAGGTTAACAGTTCATTTTAGTTTCAGCATTCGATGCAGAGGGAGTTTACCACAGGAAGAAGCAAATGATAAATACCTGGTTTCTTTTTACTTCTTTGTAACAGAAAGTAACTCACAGAAAGAAAAATAAAGGGAGTCTGCAGGTTTTAGTAAGTTTTTTTAAGACCTATTGTTTAAATTTAAGACTTATGTTTATTACAAAAGTTATATTAGCCATTTAAATAGAAACAAAGTAGATGTTGTTCAGCCCCTGTGTCTTGAGTAATGTTACTCTTAGGTATTAGATAGACTTCAACATCTGTTTACGGTATACAGTGAGACTAATAATGGTTAGTGATGATGCTTTTAAGTAATTACCCCAAAAGATTGTTTAAAATCCTCCATCCTATGGAACATAGCAAGAGTTTTTTTTTTATTTTAATTGCCAAAACATATAATTCTCCTTTTTCAAGAGTAGGAACAGACTTGTTGACAGAAGAATGACTAAATAAACAAATGTAAAAATTAAGACCAAACTAAATGTAATTTAAGACCTATTTTAGACATTTTTTAATGTGTAAAATGTAAAATATTAATATGCTGCAGAAACCCTAAAGGAGGATTGTGTTCCGGTAAATTCACCTTACAATACAAATCATTAAAAATAATATCCTGTTTGAACTAAACAGACCCATACAGTCCAAGTATCAAAGGAACAGTTTTATTATCTCAGAAAATTGAATGAGTTTAATTTTTTTGTGTGAAAACAAAAGAAAATTTTTGTTTCAATGAATTTCAGCTTAACTTTGTACAAAATAAAAGCCTATGGAGAACTAAAACTTGATTACATATACCGAATAAATGGGCTACAATTATTTTTACACTCGCTCACCTGGTACGACGCTGTTTGACCGCTTTTTAGAAACACAGTGAAATTCATTCAGTATCCGGTGGTAGCTGATGGGATATTTACTGGTGTTTATTATTAAACTTATCAGGCAGTGCAAAGCACGTAAGGCAAGCCATGAACTAGTAGGCAAAACTCATGGTGGTTAATGATAACCTTTTGACATGGACTAATTCAAGCACTTTTTAAGAAGGTTTCGAAGATTATTTACTTCTAACTGAATTTTTCTTTTTACCTGTTAAAATTACAAAATTTCTGCTTATATACTGAATAAAACCTGGTTTAAGATGTGACTCCAAACACCACCCCTAGTCCTCAAATATATTGGAACCGTCAAGTCTGCTGCCATAGCCACACTATTAAATGACCAGTGGGTGTGCCATTCATTCCAATTCTGTCTAGTCACTCAAAATCCAAAACACCTCTGTGCGCTTCTGATCACAAACAAGGAGGTCAGTCTATAGGCTACTGCTTGCCATTATTACCCTTTATTTTTGCATTAGTTTGGCGTGGAATGCTCCAGATAGTAGCTTTATCTACCATTTTCTATCAAGGCACTTCATGAATGTATGGCGTGATGAATGTAAGGAGCTTGTTGTAGTAGTTGGATCTATAGTCCATCTATCCAGCAAAACCACTGGCAATATGTCAACTAGGTGTGAGTTACAGCTTCCAAATGTTATCGTGGAACAACAAGCTGTGCTCTGCTTCCTTCCTCCAACCATTTGTCTCCTGTTATTTATTTCGTGTGCCTGCATTTTACAATGATCAGCCCACGCTCAGAGACCAATTTGTAACTGCAGAGGTAGTAGGAGAGGGGAAGGAACTTGCTAGACAGCACTTCCTTCAACCTCGTCTGCAGCCTGCCTGAAAGAATGGAGAAGAACATCTGGAAAATGATCTTCCAATGACGCAGCCACATCTGGAGCACAATAAGCCCCCGCAATGAAGTTACCAAAACACAGTAGCGAGTGAGAAGTCTTCTTCAAGTCCTGAGGGCGCCTCTGTTTTCACAACATGGCATTAATGTGCTAATGGAGGGTTCAGTAATGTCTGAACCCAGGAGGAAACAAGCAGATCAGAGGGACATACTTGTCTTTCAGTGAGGTCGAGGTTCACAGCGATCTCGTAGCGCCTTAGTCGGGTCAGGTAGTTGTGGTGGGCGAACTCTGCCTCCAGCTCTCGAATTTGCTCCTTGGTGAACGCTGTCCTCTCCTTCCTTGGCTTGCTGCTCACGTCTGGCTTGTAATTTCCGTCCTGGGACTCTGAAATCAAACACCACACAGGGTTTTTCTTATGCTCAGGGCAGATTTCTATGTTAGAAAAATAAAAAATAAGGCAGGTGCAAGAACAAAGGTATGGTAAGAGGAACTGAGAACTGTCTGTCAAACTTAATTGTTCAGTTGTTTTTTAAAGAGTTGAAGTGGATGGAAGAACTTGTTATACTGCCAACATGAAATTAATTGTATCAGGGAAACTAAACGAAAATAAAAAACTTTACTTGCAGATTCTTAGTTTGCTTTCTCTTCAGATTTCTCTAAAAAAAAGCCATTAGACACATGCCATTAGGCACTTGGAACTTTGAAGTAAGAACAGAATTTACGGCAAGAAAAACATTATTCATTATCTTGGGACATAAAGAAAAACATCCAGTATCTGCAAGCATCATTTCAGTTCTGCACAGCTATGTTTTCTTCATTTATACATGTCCAAATATGCTCCAAACAGCTAATTTGCCCTTGAAATCTCTCCCCATTTTAAGCATTTTCTGTAGTTTAGCTGGACTCAATTTACATGCACAAACTGGACCTGATGGAAGCGACATTTGCAATGAAAATTCATCCGTGGTTCGTTTCTGCTGCATGAAATAATGCAGCAGGTCTGCGTCAAGCAAAACTGTAAATAGTCCTGCGGACTCATATAAGGTTTCCTCTCCTCAGACGAAGCCCTGTTGGTGTTGTCTTTCTGTTTTGAAGAGGGTCATACTTCTAATTAGAAGTAAGTTTTTGAATAACCACCTAAAGAGTTAGAAGAGAAGATGCTAAAAAACCAACGGGTGCAGATATAGAAGCCAAGACAAACAAACTGAGATGTAAACTGCAAGAATTCCCACATAAATTTTGTAAAATTAAACATGTTATTGCTTCTCCACGCAGCTCGTGCCTGGCTCCCCTTTGACCCGGCCTTCCCCTCCCTGTAATTTTAAACTGAGCAGCAAGTGGCCGATCCTAAAGACAAACTGACCTGCTCCCTTTCCTTTACCCAGACATTGTGTAAAAAAAAAATCAAATGAAAGCAGAAGACAGACAGCCGCTCTAGAGCAGGCGAGCCTGCAGTTAAAAAGAGCGGCTGAGCTTTTATGGCACCGCTGCTGCACCACACCAATTAGGTCCCTGCTGTAACTTTCATCTGTCCACAAGAAAGGAGGAATAATATGAGCAAAACACACACACCCAGACAGGGCATGCCATTTGAGGCTGCCAAATGAACTTGGCAAAGTTCAACAGGGATCCTACTGAAAAATTATATAGGACAAGATGCTCGAGAGTATGATCTCCTGTTGTAAAATTTGTTTTTAATCTATTTCGTTCTCAAAGGTGAATCTTATTCAAAGTGACTTTAACTCGTCATTACTGCTTTTTTTACAACATTTCCTCGACAAATTAAACTCCTTTTATTGTCCAACTCTGAAAATCTGGTATTTTTTTAAAGGACGACCACTCCCTTGACAGCCCTATAAACTCGGCACAGACACCCAAAGCCCAAACCCAGCATGCACACAAAGAAATTAGCAGGTTACCCTGAAACCAGACACCCTGACTCGTCTTATTAGCTCAGCCTGCAGCCTAGCTCAAGGTAACAGCCACAACTGGGTACCAGGAGCAGACAATTGATTCAAATTTAAGGGTTAAAAAAACATGGAAATGAAATGTTGGGTTTTGTTTTCATTTCTGCATCTGAATTCAGGTTTCCCCTCAAGCTTCTGGTCCATATGCTGAAACTCAATCAGAGCTGTATCTCATGCAAAAGGCAACGGTCTGATATTTAGACAGCTGAGTGAGTCAGCAGCACAGTTGGCCTTCATAATCAGTGTGATTCGTTGCACTGCGGCGAGGACGCACAGCTCTCGCTGGGGAAGCGGGATTTAAATGCAGAAGCTTGGGTTTAGACGCAGCGAAGGAACATTCCAGGTAGTTTGTTGAATTAGTGGATTAAATATCTGCTTGCAAGATTTTCCATGAGAATAACTGATCATTCAGCAAAAGACAAAGAAAACTATGATGTAGGCTTTGCTCGGTTACATGATTGTGCCATTTTCCTTATACTGCAGTAAATTTTTGAGCAAATAATAATAAATGTAATTGTTACCATTTATGTTTTTAGGATTCTTCAAACACAGTCAGTCAAGAAGTACAATTAGATTTTGAAAAACCCAAGTTTATAAACTAGGCTGTGCCAGTAGGAATAGAGATTGGCAAATATCGCATCATTTGTCATGATCAGAGTAAAAAATAAGAATTTTAATTTATGATTTGTGATAACAAACTCTAATTGATGATGTTTCCAACCCATGGTTTCACAAGTTCAACAAAAAAATATAAAATTTTTTAAAAATATCATTAAATGCAATTATTGTGTGCTGTTTGGCTGCACCACCTTTTCTAAATACTGAAGTAGCCTACTTGATAATAAACATGTATGTGGAGTGGCAAATGTATTGTTTAAAAATTTCACTAACTTTAAAATTTATTTTAAACTACACATCACCGTTATCACAATAAATGCCACAAAATGTCATGATAAAACTTTAAATCCATATCACCTGGCCTTACGTGGCAAGGCCCTGTCAGTCTGCATTTGAGCAGAAATGATCAATCCCATGAGGTAAAATCAGTGGCATTTGACATGAAAAACATCTTCAGGATCAGTTCTGAGGGTCGCAGTCTTAAAAAGGGCAGAAGGAACAGGGAGGACCCGTTTCCTTGAAACTCTAACGCTGACAAATATCATGTTCCCGCCAAGAGGTTCGGTGACCCAAACCTGACCGTTTGTCATGCCATGATTTATTATTACGGTTACTGCAGGTTGGAAATATTCTACAGGTCATCAAGGTGAAATTTATCTAAAATTGTACTTTTTTCTAAAAGGTTTTTTAGATTGTATATTTGGACAACAAACGTTGGACTTATAGATATTAATTAATTGTAATATGTTTTAATAATTAGCTCTAATAAGCTTGTACAACATTAAGCTTCAAGTCCCACATTTTTCCCCAAAAAAATTTTGCAAAACACTATTTCAAAAATTTGTTTAATTACAATTTCCCTGAAATCTAAAAGTAATTTACCATAAATTTCAAATATGTTTCAAAAACGGCATTAATAGGAAATTTCTTTTGATGAAATTTTAAAATAATTTGGCACCTTGACTATTTTCATCTCATAGACTACAATATTTCTACAACACACCCCAGGCTGCAATTTATATTAACCTCAAAATTTAAAAAGGAAAAGAATGAAAAGTCTGCATCTGGCGGGCGTTTAGTGCGGCACGAGGCGCCGCTGCAGCCCTTTTACAATCCGTGACATCAATTCTTTACTGTGCACCTCATTTTCTGCCCTCTGAAGAGTGTCGCAACAACCCAGATGAGATATTTTTTTAAGCCAAACACGGCAGTAGTAAGAAGTGCTTTGGCGGTTATGATATGGCCTTTTGCCCCAAGCTTTGGTGCGCCTGCAGCCTGTATCAGCCAACACCTACAAACTGCTTCTCAGACACTCTTTTTGTTTTTCTATCGGAGCTGCAGAACACCCAACAGCTGAGCTGTTGAATGATCCAGACTGATACATATAGATGTTTGTGGTATTCTGGAGCTCTGGTTTTGAAATTTTTGGAAAAACATATTTATGTCAAAGTGTTTACCTTTCAAAACGACCTCCAAAGAATTTCGCTTTTAGTCCTTTATTTTTCAATGTGTCAAAACTGATTATTTTTCAAACCAGATGTGGGGGAATAAGAAATTCCCAGCCTCTATAATTATTCCAGTTGTTCTTCTTCTTATCCCAGAATTCCTCTTACCTGAGCTGTCACTTTTCCTCTTGCCATTCCTCTTTTCCACTTCAGCGGGTGACAGAGTCTGCCTGCCGAAGTCTGTGGGCACACAGGAAGCCCCTGTTGGGGTACTGCCGTTACCCAGAGTTGGGGTGCTGGCACATATGCTGGGTGCACCAGGGTGGCCCAGGTCTGGAGGCGTGGGCCCGTTCTCATGGGAAGAGAGGGAATGCGGATGGCAAAGGCCATGGCGTGTGCCGCCGCCAGGTGACGGCAACTGTGGGATGTGCCAGGATCCGTGGTGCTGAGGCTGGTGGTGATGCTGCTGGGAGGGCAGGTGGCTCCGGTTGTGGTGGTGCTGCCCGGGAAATAGGCCGTCTTCGCCTGAGTAGCTGGAGATGATGCATGGGGAAGGTGAGGATGTAGAGGAGGAGGACGACGAAGAGGCCAGGTCGGGGTAGGAGATGTGATCTGTGCGTCCGTGGAGAGTCAAGGGAGACTGGGTGAAGGCAGGATGCAGGGCCTGCGCCGGGGCGTGGGGGCTCCGCAGGCAGCCAAACAGCGTGTGATCCATGGAGTGCAATAAACAAGGCCCTCCAGTGAGGGTGCGATGGGTGAGTTGAAGTAGTGATGTCAGAAAATAAACCAAAAACAGCCAAAAGAAAGATCACAGGCACATATCCAGGTTACTTTTTCAAAACTTTTCCTTTCAACTGAAAAAAATCAAATAGTCAGAGCAGAAAGGCAAATGAACTCGGAAATGGGCGTCCTGTGGTAATCCAGAGCATGCGGCTGGTTGGCAGGCTGTGCAGGATAAACAGTTAGCCCAGGACAAGCTGCAGCAGAATTTCTCAGATGTCAGGAGGAACAGAGGACTGGAGCTCAAAGTTGGAAGCACAGGAGGTTCCTAGGAGCTGCAAAACGAGGGGAGCCAGGGAAGGGGATGTTATAAATAGGGTGTAATGTGAGACGGAGGCTGGGTCAAAAACTTCATAGGCACTACTGACCACATATATGATCATCTCCCAAAAAGCACAGCACAATAAATCTCCACTATTAAAAAGGCTGAGCTTTAGGAAAGAAAGGCGATTTATTCTGGACTTGGATTTGACCTCTTGTGCCCATCTTTTTTTCCTCTTAAGAAAAACAGTGTTAATGCTTCATGGGTGGAGCTGAGGGAAAGGGAGGTCGTATGAGGGGAAGTGAGAGATGGAAGGGAGAGGTGTCAAAGGTTAACCCAGCATGTTACCCTGTGTTCGTCAGTATTGTAGTTGTTAGTGGTTTCTGTTAAATTTTTTTTTAGTCTGGTGTCTGTGCTGTCCTGATATCACTTCACGTCATAGCTGCAGGTAATCCCTTAGATCATGATGCCCTTGTCCACCTTATCCATCATGTGTTTATTAGAGGCACTGCTTTAAATCGGTTTACCTGCTATACAACGGACAGATCATTTTCTCTACTTATTATTGTAGAGAAAATCAATGCATGGATGTGCCAAAATTTTATTCAGCTGAATCAAAACAAAACTGAAGTAATAATCTTTGGACCAAAGGAACAGCGTTTAAAAATTAGCACACAGGTTCAGTTTATACAGCTAGAAACCACCAGTCAGCCTCGAAACCTGGGTGTAGTGATGGACTCAGACCTGAACCTTCAGAGACACATAAAGACAGTAACAAGGTCGGCCTTCTATCACCTAAAGAACATCTCCAGGATTAAAGGACTAATGTCTCAGCAGGACCTTGAAAAACTAATTCATGCGTTCATCTTTAGTAGAATTGATTACAGCAACAGTGTTCTCACAGGTCTGCCTAAAAAGTCGATCAGGCAGCTGCAGTTGATCCAGAACGCTACTGCCCGCGTCCTCACTAGAACTAAGAAAGTGGAGCACATCACCCCGGTTCCTACACTGGCTCCCTGTAGCTCAGAGAATAGACTTTAAAATATATCGTTGTCTATAAATCACTGAATGGCTTAGCACCTTAAAACTAAGTGCAAGATTTTGGGAAACAGCTCATGTTGTTGTAAATATGTGGTGTTTTCCAACTAAAAACCATTTGTCAAACTTTCATTTTTTAGCCCCTTCTCAGATGTCCAAAGTTTACTTCTTAATTTCCATCTATTCTTACTATCTGTTGCTTTCCAGCGGTCAGTGAGCAAAAGGCAGAGTCCACCATGGACAAATTGGTAGTATTTAATTCAACATTCATGCTTTTGGGTTGTTTTATCTATTTACATTTCTAAAAGCCGCAGCTTTTTGTGTGTATGTATATATATATGTGTATATATATATATATATAGACACACAGTGTATTAGACATTTAGCAGCTCAGTCAGATTTTACTGGGGAACAATCCGCACCGCACTCTGGGGACCCAGCTGGACGTTGCAGGCTGTGCCACAGACTCTGAGGCCGCCTGAGAAAGGAAATTAATTCCTCTTTGGGAGAAAATTACTTTAACAGATAGCATGGTGGAGGCAGGCAGTAACTTTGCCGCTGTCTACCCCCGTCCCCCTCCAGCAGAGGAAAAGCACCTTATGGTGAGTGAGTGTCAAACTCTTCTACTGTTTATCTTGCAAATTAAGGCTATTACCAGGTTAGTCCAGGCTATATATTTGAGCAGGTATTAATGTACATGTGTTTTCAATCTTGTTGCCGGTCTCGATGCACTGATGGCCTGTGGCGTGGGTGTTTTCCCTCAGTCTTTGCCATGTCGTGGGCTTCATCAGTGTTTTGGGGTTTAAATTAGATATACGCTCTATGATTTGGACCAGCTCTAAAATTATTTGTGAGAAAAACCACCCATCAGTAGAATTTTATTTTTGTCTTTATTCATTTTGAGATGTTTACAGCACTGTTGAACATCTCCTAACTAGGAGGTCAAATGGTGTTTGTTATGAGCTGTAAACTACTAAATTAATATCCATTAATTCAGATTTAGTTATAATTTTATTTTCTTCTATTGATCCAAATGTATATTTTAGCCATTTTCAGATTTGTAAGTACTGGCACAAATAATCACTGACATTTATACTTAACACAAATGCAAGCCTCCAGAAACTTCCTTTCTGCAGAAGGTGGAGAGGTCAAAACACCTTGGATAAACAAGAGTTTGCAAAGGGTCCGTATTTGTGGAGAGCTCAATGTTGTGATGGGCCATGGTGGTTAGGGTGGTGAGTTTTCTTCCACAGTCAACAGAATCCTGAAGGTAAGTCTGTTGCAGAAACCTGTGGCTGTCAGTCATACCGGCAGGGAGGATTACAGCGAACACAGCTCAATGTCGCTGTCACCGACAGCAAACATACCACCACCATCTCAATGCTTTCCTTACAGCCAGTTATGATCATTAGCTCTTGTTAAATAAGAAAACTTGACTTTCCAGAAAGGAAAACCCCATCAGTGAAAAGCTGTAAAGTTTTCCACATAACGTATTTTATATATTTAAATAAAAATATGAAGGATAAAAAGGTTAAATTTAATCCTTTAACTATGCATTTTTAAGCTACATATACGTGTGTATTAAATGGTTAATATCTGTTCATAGTATAAATCAGAATTAGCAATGTTTTCTTTAGGATTTTTTGATTTCCGTAACTGTTTATGTTAGAAACGCACCGATCAATCAGCCTGGGATCAAAATCGGACAACTGTCCCTTGATCGGCTCTGATCAGTAATCAGCAGGTAAAATATACAAATATCTTTTTTTCCCTATTTATTCAATGCATCAAAACAAACTCTTACTATTTTCACTCAATAAATGTATCAACCAACACGTTGTACTTATTTTAGTTTTATTAAAATAGAAAAAACAGATAAGGGCTAGGGGTGTATTTGCTTTGATGTACAAGTAGGGATTAATTACATTTACAGATCAGTTCGAAATCTCTTTCCCCCATCAAGGAACCTGCAGCACATTTAATATTCTTTTATGGCTCATAGTCCATAGGAAAGGAAAATCATACTCGATTAGACTCTGTATTGGTTAGGAACAGTCTGATCCATGCATCTCTCTTTTTGTTTTTCCGTGTTGTACAGATGGGTGAAAATAAAATGTCCTTTCAGATTTCAGACTAAGAGGTGGGAAAAATTTTGGTTAAGTTTTCGCCCAAAGTGTAATGCCGTTTCTGTTTCCTTTCATGTTCCCATATTCAGCAGCTTTTTTATTTGTGTTTGCCGTGTAATTTGCTTGATGGCAGAAAAGCTTTGATGCTACTCCTGACTTCACACTGTATTAAATTAACATTTGCAAGGACACATAGCGTGCATGTGTACGGAGACATTATGAAACGCTTTCCTTTATATTTTAGCCTGCAGCTAGTATGGAAACATTTAAGTACTCAGGAAGCCTTACTTAATACATTAAGTAAGGCAAGAACTGATGTGTTTTATACACAAGAAAGGTTGCTCTAAAAATCCTCACTAATTCTTAGAAGAGTTATTTTTAGTCATTTTATTGGGAAAACTTTTGAAAAGTTATTTATCACTTTTTTAAACAGATTTTTTGAAAACCTAAACTTTTCCTAATCTTCAGGGATAGATCGCTTAATTCCCTGACAGAGCAGTGTTTGGGGTGTTGGGATGAACATCTGCAGGCGGCGTAGAAACTGACATTATTGCTCATTTCCTTTCAAATTTCAGCCACAGATTTACAGCCATTGTACAGAACAGATTGCAGCGTTGTGTCAGAGATAAACGGCAACGGCAGACAGTCAATGTTTACGGCTCAGTTACACGAAGAGAACAGCCGTCTTCTTTAGAGAATGACATGGAGAATACTTCAGGGAAAAAGGTTATCTCCATTGCCTTGAACTTTATAAAAGTGTTTTCATTCTTTATTAATTTCCTTTAAAATCAGCAAGAAAATTAAATTTCAAAAATATATCATAAAATGCTTTTTGAATTAAAGTATTTTCAGCCTTCTTGTCAGAACAGAAATACTCTTTTTACAATCAGCCAAATGTAAGAGATTTTTTTCTCTATGAAGTTGCTATCTCTGATATATCAGCTTTTAAGAGAAATCCTTTATAAAAAAAATGTGTCCCCTGATTAATTTTGGCTGTTTTAATGCTCTCATCCAACACCTTTGCTCCTCTTAGGTGGTCATTTTCTAAGCCTATAATGGTCACAGACAGCGAGCGTGAGATCACCATCTATTATGGGGGGAGATGGAGTTGCCTGGTCCTCTCTGTCTCCAGCTTTAAAGTCTAAGTAGACGTGCGTGATGCTGTGCAGGGACCACTTCGCCAAGTCAGACCACACCTCAAACAGCTTTGGGTCAGTGCACTAAAACCTTCATTTAGATTTGGACCCGGTTCAGCAGCCAAAAAAACCAAAAGTGGCATCTACTTTGGTCTGTCACAGGGCTATAGGCTCCATTTCCCCCAAGTCTAAATCTGTGGACGCATTCTTTGCACTCCTCAGGTGCCAGGCAGGGACCAGCTCCAGACGTCTACAAACTGGGCTATTAGTGATTCCTATTTGTTCCAACAGATCGCCTGCTCACCCAACCCACCAACCAAACCCAGCCTGCATACTAACGTTTCTACTACGAACTACAACACTTACAGTAACTCTGTCAAAGAGCTCTGCCATATTGCATCAATCCAGTGTCCCAGTGAAGGTCCAGCTTCAACATGTTGTTCTAATAAGGCAAATCACTCAGAAGAGTGAAGTCAACCTTTTATGATTTAACGGCTTCCTTCTCTCTCTCGGTTTCTGGGGATTTTTGGATGATTCCCAAGGAATTTGTTCCACTGAGTTAGTCTAAGGGTGACCGGCCTGTTTTCTAACGATAAGTCAATGTGGCAAGACTGGGGAATATCATTAACACTTAATTCCATCTCTAGTTTAATTTCTAGTTGACATTATTATCTGACTTATCTGCAACAGTCATGTTTCCAAGAAAATACCATTTATATGTAATACATATAATTAATTTGATCTAGTTTGTTTAGCTTCTAAAGGCACAAACAGTGTAAAGAACAAGCAGTGATTAATACAAGTATTATTAATACAAGATTGGAAATATTTAATACAGGAGAATAAATCAGAGGTGATTCTGACTGTGTGATAAGGAAAACATCATTGCTTCACAGCAATATGTTTAATATATTTAAATTGCTTTTGTTTAAAAAAAATGTAAAAGAACCGATGGTGTTGCAGCTTTGTTTTATCACAGATTGCTTTAATATTATCATTGCTATATTGTATCTCTAATTTGATATGTAGCAGAGATAGTGAGTGGAGTTTCAGACTTGGACTTGTGCTGCTCTTAAGTTGGCAAAACAAAGACTTTAAATCTCACTTAGGCTCCAGACGTGGCTGACCGCAACAGTTTAGGGAGGGGGTGTGCTAGTTTGAGATACTTACAATCAAAGAAAATGGTGATCACTGTGATAATCTCTCTGTCATCCTATTAGAAGTAATTCAAACAGCAGGAATGGCATGATGAACTTTGAGTTTTTATTGGTTTTAAAACTGATTTTTATTTCTATAAAGCCTCGAAACTGTCAGGATCTGTGCTTTGTCTGTTTGTTTTTGTGCGTTTACTGTGCTTAACCCCTAGATGGCGTGGAACCTGGAGGAGAGGTGACAGGTGTTCATCATTCCCTTGATTACCTGCTGAGGAGTATATTAGGAGGAGGCTCCCAGCAACTCACTGCCAGAGTGTTGTCCTTTAGTGGTACAGCTCAAGCCATATTATCTTGTCTTGTTCTTGCCTTGAACTCTAGTAATTTGAATTTGTTACCTTGCAGGATTACCTGAACCTGACCTTGCCTTTGTGTGGATCTCTGCCTGGATTACTCACTTCTGGAAAGAAGCTATCCAGCTCCATGATCAAAGACTCTAGCCTTTCGTTACTTCATTGGACCACACTGGTTGGCAGCCCCCTGAATTCTTCGCTCCTTGGATCAACCCTCAAGAACCCTGTCCACCCTCCTCCTTCCACTGCACCCACTTCCGAAACCCCGGATCATCTTATCATCCTGGCACACCATTATCCACCATTTTCCGTCTCAGGGGTAAACAACTATTTGGTCTCTCTGCACCACCCTCTGGCGGATCATTCCACCAACCCAGTAAGGCTGAATTATTATTCTTTAAGTATTGACCCTAAAGTATTCCCTACTCACCATCCTGTTTATTTTACAGTTGGTTTCCCAGTTCCAGTTCCCCAGCACATTTCACTACTCTGTAAATAAACACTTTACCGTAAAACTCTGTCTCCTGGATTGCTTTCTGCATATGGGTCAAATCGGTTAAAAACAATATGACAGAACACTCTGGCCAACCTGACCCAGCAGAAGGGTTAAGGAGAACTCTATCTGAACAACACCACCATCATTTTTCCCTCCGTTCTCTTTTTGAACAGCAAAAACAGACCCATCAGCAGATCGCGCAACTAGCCTCCATGTTTCAGCACACCTTGAGCAATTTCACTGCCCCGGCAGTAGAGGACGCTTCAGCCTCCCCAGTTTCCCAGCAAGTTCCGCACTCACGTGAGGTCACTTCCCCGAATCCTGAAAAATTCTCCGGTGAAAAAGAGGATTGTAAGGGTTTCCTTCTCCAATGCACTCTAGTATTCAATCGTTCACCACAATCTTTTCCTCATGATTCTGTTAAGATTGCTTTTGTTCTAGGGTTACTAACCGGAAAGGCCTTGAGATGGGCAGAGGCCCGTTTTTCAAATTGTTTAGACTTTGGTTGCACATTTTCCGAGTTTGAGGAGGAGTTTCGACAGGCTTTTTCCAGCGAAAAAGATTTAACCGCAAATGCTCGAGGATTATGGTCTATTAAACAAAGAAACCAGTCAGTCGCTGAGTTCTCTATAGATTTTCGCATCCTCGCTGCAGCTTCTGGATGGAATGACTGCGCTCTTAGAGCCACCTTTTTCCAGTCCTTAAATGATCCGTTAAATGATGAGTTGGCATTAGTCGACGAGCCTGAAACCTTGAATGGGTTAATAATAAAGTTAGCCGTCAGATTAGATAACCGAATGAGAGAAAGAGATCACGATTACAACAGAGCACAGTTAGGACCAATCTCTCTAGCCCAACTCCCGAAACTATTCGCCCCATTTCTGTTTCGCATAAGTCTGGTATAGAACCCATGCAGATCGGGCGAACTCAGCTTTCTCCTGAGGAAAGACTGAGACGCCGCCAATCCAACCAATGTTTTTACTGCGGCTCATCTGTACATCTTCTTGCTAACTGCCCCATTCGTCCTTCAGGACCAAAAGGCCAGGTCCGTCAGTGAGTGAGGGGAGACTGACGGACCGTCCTCTTACCCCCAGACTTAGTTTGCCTGCCACATTAATTTCACACCGTCCTTTTCAGAATCTTTCCACTCTTATTGATTCAGGTAGCGATCAGAATCTTATTTATCAGAGGTTAGTTAGTGAAGCTCAGATTGAGACTGAGCCACTCCCCTCACCTCAATCAGTTTCTTCATTAGATGGGAAAAGATTACCACGAATCACACATAGAACCAAACCATTGATTTCAATCCTTTCGGGAAATCATAGGGAGGAGATTTCGTTTTTTTTTTGTTTTTTTGTTTTTCGTTTCCCATCGCATTGAATTCCATCGTTTTGGGTTTTCCTTGGCTCAAGAAACACAATCCTCACATTAACTGGGCAGAAGGCCGAATAGAATCCTGGTTGACTAACTGTAATATCTCTTGTTTACAGTCAGCAGTAGCTTCACTCCCCTCTGAGTTTGATCTTGCAGATAACGAAATGACCGATCTCTCTAACGTCCCTCCAGAGTACCATGACCTCAGGTTAGTTTTCAGTAAATCCAAAGCTTTGTCTCTACCCCCACACAGACCCTATGACTGTGCAATAGATTTGCTTCCCGGTGCCCCCCTGCCTTCCAGTAGGCTTTACCACAGCTCAGGACCAGAAAGAAAAGTTATGGAGGACTATATTATATTATCTCTGGTGACAGGATTAATTCGCCCCTCTTCATCTCCACTCGGAGCTGGGTTTTTCTTTGTGGGGAAAAAAGATGGTTCTCTACACCCTTGTATCGATTAGAGGGGGTTAAACCAAATTACAGTTAAAAACAAATACCCACTTCCCCTTCTGTCCTCGGCTTTTGAACCAGTTCATGGTTCAACCATTTTTTCTAAGCTAGATCTCCGTAATGCCTACCATTTAGTTAGGATCCGCCAGGGGGATGAGTGGAAGACCGCGTTCAAAACCCCGTTAGGCAATTTTGAATACCTGGTTATGCCTTTTGGTTTATGTAACGCACCTGCAGTGTTTCAGTCATTCATCAATGACGTACTTAGGGATTTTTTGAACGTTTTTGTTTTTGTCTACCTGGATGACATCCTGATCTACTCCAAAGACATTAAAGAACACACCCATCATGTCCGTCTTGTCCTGCAAAGACTTTTGGAAAACAAACTGTTTGTAAAGGCTGAGAAATGTGAATTTCACAAAACATTTATCACATTTTTGGGTTACATCCTGGAGGGTGGACAGGTTCGCTCGGACCCTGAGAAAATCAAGGCAGTACTGGAGTGGCCTGTTCCAAACTCCCGCAAGCAGTTACAACGGTTCCTAGGGTTTGCAAACTTTTATCGACGGTTCATCAAGAACTTTAGTTTAATTGCCGCACCACTCACCGCCTTGACATCCACAAACATCGTGTTTTCCTGGACACCTGAAGCGGACAAGGCTTTTCAGGCATTAAAAGAGAGGTTTTCTCAGACACCCATACTAGTTCATCCCGATTCTTCCAGACAGTTTATTTTGGAGGTAGACGCTTCAGATACAGGTGTTGGTGCCGTACTATCTCAACAGTCAGCCACAGATGGAAAACTCCACCCTTGTGCCTTTTTTTTCTCGTCGTCTCACAAACACAGAGAGGAATTACGACGTGGGGGACAGAGAACTGCTAGCAATAAAGCTAGCTCTTGAAGAGTGGAGACATTGGCTGGAGGGAGCTAAGCATCCCATTTTAGTATGGACCGATCACAGAAATCTGGCCTACTTGCAAACTGCCAAAAGACTGAACCCCCGCCAATCACGTTGGTCATTGTTTTTCTCTCGTTTTGATCTCTCCATTTCTTACAGACCTGGCTCCAAGAACGTCAAGCCGGATGCTCTTTCCCGGCTTCATTCACCCGATTCTACCGAGAAAGAGGCCGAACCCATTGTGCCGCCCCATTGGACCTTTGGAGCCTTAGTTTGGGAGGTAGAGGACCTGATAAACAATGCTCAACGAAACGAACCTGACCCTGGTACCGGTCCTCCCAACAGGAAGTATGTTCCTACCTCTGTTAGGTTTAGGCTCATCCGCTGGTTTCATACAGCTAAATTCTCAGGTCACCCAGGGGTTAGCAGAACCATATCACTCATTTCAAGACGATTTTGGTGGCCATCTCTTCACAAGGATGTTTCTGAGTATGTCCAGGCTTGTTCAGTATGTGCCAGACAAAAATCGAGCAACCAGCCCCCCTATGGTTTACTTCACCCTCTCAGTACACCCAAACGCCCTTGGTCTCACATCGCTCTGGATTTTGTTACAGGGTTACCCATATCTAAGGGGAATACTGTCATTCTCACCATTGTTGACCATTTTTCTAAGTCCTGCCATCTAGTACCATTAAAGAAACTCCCATCTGCCTTTCATACCGCCCAGCTGTTGATTCAGCATGTTTTTCACCTTCATGGCATCCCTCAGGACATTTTGTCAGACCGTGGTCCTCAATTTATCTCCCGTGTTTGGAAACAGTTTTGTTTGGCTCTTGGAGCCAAGACCTCCCTGACTTCTGGTTATCATCCCCAATCTAATGGACAGACAGAACGCATAAACCAACAGATGGAGTCCATTCTCAGATGCATGACCTCAACCGAACCACGTGACTGGTGTGTTTTCCTTGCTTGGGTTGAATATGCTATTAATTCACAAATCTCATCCGCCACTGGCCTCTCGCCCTTTGAGATCTTCCTGGGTTATCAGCCTCCCTTATTTCCCGCTGATGAGAAGGACATTCGAGTAGCATCCGTTCAGCACCACATACGCCGTTGTAAACGGATCTGGGGAAATGCAACCAGAGCTCTCCTTCGTACAGCAGACCAGAACAAAAGATGCAGACCGCAGACACTGGCCTGCTCCGACATACCATCCTGGCCAAAAGGTTTGGTTGTCCTCCCGAGACATTCCTTTGAAGGCCATGTCCAAAAAACTTTCTCCTCGTTTCATTGGCCCCTACACTATTGACTCAGTCATCGGCCCCTCTGCTCTTTGTCTGCGTCTGCCCTCCAGCTTACGTATTCATCCTGTGTTTCATGTCTCACAAGTCAAACCTTTCTTTTCCAGCACTCTAGCCTTTCGTTACTTCATTGGACCACACCGGTTGGCAGCCTCCTGAATTCTTTGCTCCTTGGATCAACCCTCAAGAACCCTGTCCACCCTCCTCCTTCCACTGCACCCACTTCCGAAACCCCGGATCATCTTATCATCCTGGCACACCATTATCCACCATTTTCCGTCTCAGGGGTAAACAACTATTTGGTCTCTCTGCACCACCCTCTGGCGGATCATTCCACCAAGTAAGGCTGAATTATTATTCTTTAAGTATCGACCCTAAAGTATTCCCTACTCACCATCCTGTTTATTTTACAGTTGGTTTCCCGGTTCCAGTTCCCCAGCACATTTCACTACTCTGTAAATAAACACTTTAGGTTAGGTTAACTGTTTATGTTGTGTATTCTGGAACGATAATTTCACAAAACCAAATTGATCATGAAAGTCACCATTTAAATATTTTATAAAAACTATTTGGAAAGGAATAATTATTACACTTTAAAGGCACAAAAAGTAAATCAGAACACCAGAGGGTCTTTTGTAAACCAAAGGTGATTGTCTAGTTGGAGACATTTTATGCTCTTAGGAACCATTCATAAGTTTTACTTTAAAGAACCAAAAAGTTGCAAAATAAAAACAAGTTAGCAGCTTTAAACTTCTCCGGGTCCACATCTCAGATGACTTCACCTAGAGCAAATGAAAAAAGCCCAGCAGAGACTGTTGTTTCTAAGAACCCTCCGACAATGTGGCCTTCCAAAGAAATTGCTGACTAGATTCTGCTGGTGCACAATAGACTCCACACCGCCTTGCTGCTGCACAGTGTGGTATTCAAACTGCTCTGTGGCAGACAGGAAGCGCGAGTGACTGCAGCGAGTGACTAAAACAGCCCAGAGGATCATCAGAGCACCAGTTCCCAAGATAGAGGACATCTACTTAGCCTGCCTTACCAGGCAAAGAGCATCCTCAAGGACCGCACACAACCAGGAAGCGCTCACCTTTCTACCCTCCTATCAGGTAGAATGGCTCACAGGGCACATAAAAACCGGCTGAGGAACACCTTCTTTCCTCGCGATGTGGAGAGTAGTCATGTTGGTGCTCTCAATACTGTATACTGTAAATTTGCCTTATTAATATGTGTGTATGACTGTATATACTGTATTAAAATGTATATTCTATGCACACTTTAGATGTATAATGTATATAATGACATCTGTATAGAATTTTAAATTTATTTTGATTTTTAAAGGTCTAAACATTGTGAGAACTTGGATACCTTTCTGTTTCTCAGCTGTTGGACTGGCTATTGCCAACGTAATTTTATTGCTTCTTCTTACCAACACAAAGACAAAAAACCTTCTGTTTATCTACACAGAGCCTGTAGTGGTGTTGCTGGTGCAACAAAAGACATAACAACAACCACAGAGAAAATAGTAGAAAAAAGCTCAAATTAGACTTCCTTTAATAAAATCTGCTGTACATAGTTACATCATTGTGTAATTTTACCATCTGAAATTTGTTAACTTGATTGTTCAATCCTTTGATGTCTTCCCTTTTGCTTATTTCATTCTCAAAACAATATTTTACTAATTAGTTACTGCTTCGGTTGTTTGTTGTGATGGTTCCTGGGGAGGACACTTTCAAATTAAATGTTTTTTCAACATCCCAACACAAAATGAACTCATACATCTTGAGTAATTCTTCCAGTCTAACCTAAATACTGTGTTACAGTAAACCCTGCATCAACTATTAATTAAACTTAATTTAATGCTTAAATTAAACATACAAATTTTTAGTTCACCTCATTGATGTGCAGATGTGATGCTGATGCTTACCTTTTACACCTTTCAGTTACTCACCAGTTTAAGCAGCTGTGTATGTTGTGTTTTCTGGTGTTGCAGCAGTGACAGTTGCAAACCCCAGTGATCCTCAAAGCTGGGTCTGGATGTCTCTATGCCTTGACCTGAAGACCTAAATGTGCTGCAGCTAACCCGTTCTAAAGGTCAGTGGGCAGCAGAAGAACAGTGACCTCCGGTGGTCGCCAATGAAACTGATCTGACTGCACATCTGGGCCTTTTGTTAGTTTCCTGGTAAAGTATGTTTAGTAATATATCAAAGAGTTATTTGCTTGAATATCATTCAGTAAAATACAAAACACAGCTCATGTTTACTTAATTATAAAAGATAAAACACTTACCACCTGGCGTAAACCAGTCCTACAACATACAAAGCAAAGCACCGTCACAATAAAAATCAGTAAATAAACTCTACTTATATCTAAATGCATTAATTTCTGATGTCTTTACTTTCCAACGTCTCCCCACATATGTTTATACTTTTTGTAATTTAAATATAATGTTGTATAGCACTTTGCAACTTTGTGTCTGTGAAAGGTGCATTACAAATAAACTTTACTTACTTACACATTGTGAGACAGGTTTAATAAAGAATGAGTGAGAAGGAGATTTATTTATCCTATCCTATCATATTTTTTTCCATATTTTTTTAACAAAACATTTAAATATAAAACTATCAACGCACGCTATGCTGTGCTAATTAAGTTTGGCAGGGTCACTAATTCTAAGAGGCATTAGGCTTATTTTATTTAATACCCCTATGCTATCTTTTTTATTCCTAGAAGTTATAAATTACATATCTTATTGTCGCTTGGCAGGACCTACATTTGGTCTCTGTGAATGGGAGAAAATACTGTGAACAACAGCTGTTTTTAACCCATTAAAGACAGCTCTGAGTGAAAGATGAGGCCATTTATTTCAAGCATTTCAGTAATATTTAATGAGTTCCATAAGGGCATCTTAAAAAAAAATCTATAAGGAGAGTGAAAAACAATATGTGTTTTGATAATAAAATATGGCATAACCAGTTTTCAGTCATTACTGTGGCGTTTTTCTATTTTAAGTGAGTTCAGACAGTAAAGTAATTTTATGTCTAATTTTATACATTTAGAAAAAATTCTGTTCAAACATTCAAGATTTTTGTAAGTTTCATGTTCCTCCAGTGAAGTACTGTTCAGAATAACAATGTATTTAAGCCAATAACCCAATTCAGTGCATTTACTTATTCAATAAAACATACTTACTATAAGCCCAGGGAAAGCTTGTGAGACATGCTTCCTTAAGAAGGACAAGCATCAGACTGAGCTGCCGGTCACACTACGTTCTATAATTTATTAGCCTTTACCCTATTCAATAAAAAACTATTTGCTGTAAACCAATTCCTAGACCAAGGGAACTTCATACTTAAGAAGTTGGGGATTTGCAACAAAGTCTATCAGTTAGCGATGTAAACAACAGTGTCATCAGCTTGAAAATGTATAAATTATCCAAAAGGGGAAAAAGAAGGGGTCCAAACATGGAACCTTGTGACTCTGAGGTGAAATTTGAAGGAAAAAAAAAAGGACTCAAATCTAAGAATAAACATGAAAAACAGCTTCTCTCCTATTTTTGGGCTGGATTTTCTTTTACACAAATAAAATTGGAAAAATAGACGCCTCTTGACATTTGCTTATAATATTCAGGTCTAAATAAAGATGCTATGTTAGTGGTAACTTCTGTTGTTCTGCTAAGTCTGTGGTAGTGCATTCTGTACCTTTTTGTCCAACCTGACCAATCAAATCTGATTGTTCTTTGTTTTGTCATCATTTACATGTCAAACATATAACTAACAGGGATGCTTTGCGAAAATTAAAGTACAAAAAAAAGACAAACATAAACACGCTGAGTTTGCTAAATGCAATGGAGACTTTAACCTTAACCATGAGCTTTGATCAGATGAGACTAAAATTGAGCTCTTCAGTGACAAATAGTTCAGGTGGTTCTGACATAAGGCAAAAAAAGAATATCTATGATGCTGTGGGCCTGATTCTCTTCAAAAGGCCCTGGGAGCCCTGTTAGAGTGCAGGGCATCGTGGACCATAGTAAACGACTAAAAGCTGTCCTGCTAGAAGTTTCTTTAAAACATTGGCAGCAGGGGTGCCATTAGAATAACTGTACTAAAATAAAAGGTTGGATTTTATAACATTTTTCCACAGTAAAAGATATTTTTTTTAAGGTTGTGAAAAGCATCTCCACCAGGAGTGGTATTAAGTGCAGAGGGCTGCAAATATTGTTTACGGTTGCTACATGTACTGCTCTTCTGACTTCTGATTATATAAACAATATAATATATAAAATGTAATTTTAAGAGGCTGCCGGTCGGGAAACAAAAAGGTTTTAGTCACTTTGAACATTTGTCGTATGACCATAAAAAGAAACAAAATGCTTTTCCAGTGCCCGTTCCCTGTTCTGATGGAGCTAAAATTCCTTACTCCCACTCGTTTACATCACCGATTGTTTTCCACAGAAGGCATGTTTGAAAACTCTGAATCGTGTGGTTGACATTTATCTGTCAGTAAATAAATAGCGTGTCTCAGCAGCAGTTATGAAGTCATGGGTTATTGCTGCTCAGTGTCAGTCAGATTTAGCTCTTGCCTAACAGAAACCGGGTGACCTTTGCATATTTTGGACTCGAAGGGGTCATGGTTTGGGCCTCCGGGGAGCTGTTCTGCTCTCCGTCTCCTCTCACGCTGGGGAGTGGAGTTCCAAAGCATTTCCCCCGACTGTGGCTCTCAACAATCCTACGTCAGCGCCCAATCAGAAGAGTGGAGCAGCTCGTTTCATCAATGAGGACATGACGCATGGCCAGAACAATGGGAGGATACGAAGGCATGCTGTAACGTGCAAACAAAGCCAGGGTTTGATGGGTTGTTTTTCTGTGTAGTGGCAATTTCCTGAATTTTATGGTATAGCACTTTAAAACCTCTGAAGTCATCTAAGAGTTGGTCATATTAAGTATGATGGCCCCCTGTTATAAAAAAAGAGAGTCTGATAATAAAGCTGTAAAAATGTGCTGCCTGTGGAATATTTCCATGTAGAGTCATGCTACAAATGGTCCAAAGTCAAGCCTTTCCGCCTGTGTCGTGACATCTGCTGAAACCATAGCCCTGTTTTCAGCAAGACCCCGTCCCGTCCTGTTTGCAGTTGCCGTAGCTACGGGGCAGCCCACAGGAGGCAGAGCAAGGTTTGGTCCAAAGCTTGCTGGGATCGGAGAGGAGGCGGCGGTTTGGATGGGATGGACTGCGTTTAGTTCCAGGGCTTTCCAGACCCTCCCTGGGGTTTCATTAAAACAAAAGAAGAAGGCGGCGGAGGAGGAAGGTCTTCCTGCTGGAGTTAAAGGTCCAGATGTTGCAGTAACAACATGTGTTTAACAACATTTGATCAAATGAAGTCCTTCCTTTGCAAGCAGACAATCAAAACTGTCAATAGATAATACATTAGGGTACTGATGAACTTGAGAAACTACAACGATATCTTTTTAAAAGTATTTGGAGTAAAATCAGACCTTTATTATCTGTAGATCTGCACAAAACTTTATCTACACAATGCTAATTTAGCCTCCACGCTTGCTCATTTACTACTACTACTACTACGACTACTACTACTACTACTACTTTAACAAGCTTAACTGATTCTGAAACTACAAATAAACGGCAAACGACTTATTACCCATGCCTTTCACAAAGCAAGCATTTTATTTTTGTTTTAAAGAGGTTACTGGCAATGATTTGTTCTGTAACAATAATCCCTCTGTGATCTGTTTTCATTTGTAACTCTTCAGCCAGACTAATTTTGTCATGTTGTTTCTTTAAATTTACTTGACTCAATATATGTAAGTATATACCTTGTAACTGGTTTTTCACTCAAAGTTGTATAATTTGTAAATTGTGCTGCAAAATATACTTAAATTAACCGGTAAATTTATGTCAAACTAAATGAAAGTGTAAATAAACTGAAGCTGTCCTGATCTCAATAAAGGAGACCAATAGAAGCATGAAGGACTGGGTTGACGATAACAGTAATAACAGTAGAACCCACAAGTTTTATTTGTATAAATTGCTTAAAACTCTGTTTTAGGGTCTGGATTCACTAGGAATCCTGTGCATACGAGCTGAAAATGACACATGCAGTATAATTACTTTATCATGGGAATTCTCCACAACCCAGACTTTCTTGTTTTTAATGTGGAAAAATGAAACACATTCAGGTGATTGCTTCCCCTTTATTTCCTTATAAGTGCTGCATCTTTTAACACCTTACAAAATCAATGCCAGAATAAAGGGTTTCCTGTCAAAAGAGGACTTCTTTAGCAGATTGCATTATTGTACAGAATACAATCAGGAAGCTGCAGCTTATTCAAAATGTTGCAGAACCCTGACCAAGACCAGAAAAAATAAAATTCATTCCTGTTTGTCCGAGAAATGATTTAAAATCTTGTTAATGGTCTATAAAGATATATTTAGCTAAATACCCTTCAGAGGTGCTGGTCTGGTGTGAACTATGTAGATCCCGCAGGTCATCGGACACCTCATCAATCTGTGTTCCCATGTTAAGACCTAAACAAGGAGAGGCAGCATTTTGTTTTTATTTTCCTCAGCTCTTCAACCAACTGCCTGAAAACCTGAGGTGTACAGAAACTGCTGGCTTCTTAAAATAGGGGCTGAAAACATCACTGTTCACTGCGGCTGGACCTTAAAGATTATGTCAAAGATTATGTTATCATTTCTATAATATCTCAGACCTTTTTTTTGCTTTGCTTGCTTCTTTGCTACAATGGATGGGTGAGTGGGTGGGTGGATGGATGGATGGATGGATGGATGGATGGATGGATGGATGGATGGATGGATGGATGGATGGATGGATGGATGGATGGATGGATGGATGGATGGATGGATGGATGGATGGATGGATGGATGGATGTTTTATTCTTGACAGAAACTGTTCCTTCTTGTCCAAAGTCATACAAAAAACAGTATGCAGGAAAGACAAACATATTAAGATAAGAAGGGATAATCTCTGATCCAACCGTCTCATTCAGGAATCATTGCAGGAAATCCACCCTTTGGTCAGAAATAATTATTGATGCTGCATTCATACTACTGAGAGAGTATGTGATGTGTGGTATTAATACATGAACTGTAGGTTAATGAACTTGGGGTAGAAAAGGGTTTTTAACATTTTTGACGCATGTTTTACAGTGATTTGCCAAGTGCACAAACAACATCTGTGTGTACTGAAATCCCTCTGCTGGGTGTTTATTTTTACTGACCATCCATTGAAAACAGAAATCTCTGCAGTTTAAAGAAACTGTAAATTCCTGTAGAAACCACAGATACAAATTCATTTTTAGATTGGGTTAATGCCTCGGAGTCTGGGAATTGGGTCTGGTACTGTAAGGCTCAGATTTCTGCATTAGAAAACTTCAGTTTAACTGATTTACATCCAGGGGTGAAAGTGAGCCGGTACGGTCCGGTACTGCATACCACTAAAAGATTCTGCACCAGTACGCAGTACCGGGAAGAGGGAAGAACGGGTCTGCTATGAAGCCGTCATCCAGAACCAGCTTCCAGAACGGCTGCAAAAATTCACGAGCACACAAAGAAGATCAGATCCGCTTCCAATAGGCAGTCTAAAACAGGACTTAATCTGTTGTTTCTGAACTGTTCTGCTGTGCTGGAGCCTCAATGCTCTTGCTTTGCTTCTCTCTTCTCGGACCTCGAGGCTTTTGTGAACGGCCAGCCTTTAAAACGAGCACCGCTACGTTTAATGTCTGTCTGCTTGCTGCTAAATACCCCAGTTAAAAGCAAAGGGAGAGTAATTAGTTGTGTTTCATGTTATTTTGCTGAATTACAACAACACAGCACAGCTCGAAAACACCGCTTCTGACCAGAGATTTCACATACACTACACGAGAGCGCATGCGCGCTTACCTCCAAAACAGAGCGGTTGCCAAGGAGATCAGTGCGTTCGATGTAATGGACTGGGAAATTTTACACAGGTTGTGCACTGACATAAAAAAATGCCGCTTGCATTAGGACAGGACGAACATTAATTCACTTACCATCTACAGACTTAAATAAAAAATAAAACAAAAGAAAACAACCGAACTGTCAAATTTTTAATTTAAATGAAATCAAAACTTGAACACAATGCAGAGAACAATAACTTCTTTGTTCAAAAGAAAAGACGGAAACTGAAGATGAAAAGTTATGCATCAGAAAATGATTTATCATTGTTTCATACATGGTAGTTCTTTAACAATTGAAATATATACATATTCTACATTGTCAAGTGATTCTAATTTCTGCCTTATACAGACAGCCTACAGTAAAGTAAAATATTGATACGTTTTAATTAGTTTGAGTTTGGACTTTGCTGAGAGAGAGAGAAAGATATCGAGGGGGCCACAGATGAGAGTAACAATTAACACACACACATTATATATATATATATGCCCTCAGTGTTTCCCCAGCCCCCCTCTAGCTCCACCCCTAAGTACCGGCATGAATTTAAAACTACTTTCACACCTGTTTACATCTAACATGTTTTCCCTTTCATAGCAGACATGATTAGCGAGGATAAATGGTTGTCTGCCTTTTTATCACTTGAATGAATATAGTTTACTACAAATAGAAAAAATCCTCATCTAAGGCAATTTTTATGTGCAAAGGGACCTTTTCAGGTGAACAATTTTCTTTGTGAGGATGCTGAATAAAGTGGTTAATAAATGTGTTAATTTTTGATTACTTTAAAAGTAATCAAAAAAACCATAGAATTAATGGAACAGGGAATTCCACCTTATTAAGTTTGCACCACTGTTAAAGGTGGGTATTACATTTTCGAATAAATTAATCTTAAAATTGCAGTGGAGTAACCTCCGGATAAACAATTTAAACACCCATTTCTCCAAGCCACTCTTGAAAGCAGGAAAGACATGAGAACATGCCATTCAAGTAAGAAAAATGTGCATGGAGTCCAATAATTCAGAAATTGGCTAAAGAAAATAGCCACTCGCTTAAACTTGAGCATATCTACAGTCAAGGACTGAAACTTTTCCTTCAATTAGTTATGTTCAGGATGTCATGGTTGTTGCCAAATACTAGTGTTGCTTTAGTGTTACAGTTCTGTTTGAATGGAATCCCAGAGCCTGCACAGAGTTTAGTTTTTTAACAAATTCTATAGGAACTATCCCTTTAAAAATTATCTGGAGTGGTGTAGCTTGGGCCTTGAATGATAGCATTTGTAAACCAATTATGTTATTACATTATGTTGTTGCTCTCACACTGTCTCCTATCCTGGTATGTACTCCAGCACTTAAAAAAACACATCTGAACACAATATGAAGAAGATTATCTTGAACATCAAGTCCTGTGACATCTTTGATGTATTTGTGTCACTTGTGATGCACCCCCATTGTGAATAGACCCTGTATACTGAGATCAATGGTGTAGAATCAAGGTGTTTTACTGTCAAAAGTGTACATTACAACACCGTCTACTTTATGTTTCTGTCTTTTCATCTTAAAAGATCAGTTGACCATCTGGGAATAGAATTTCAATTATTAGCTGAGTTAATTAGACAGTTGTGGTGGTCAGTTTCATGCATATGGCACTCCGAGGTGAGAAAACCATCTGCATAGCAATAATGGAGGATCAAGTTTTATTAGTATTGGGTAATAACAGGAACATTTGAATCACAGTTGTGTTTTTTCTTTAAGAGTGACACAAATGAGCGACATACAAGCTCAGTGAGTGCTGGAGCTCTCGTGGTGGGATTTTTCAACATGTTTTAAAGATTAATGGCAGCCTGGCCTAACTGGTGATGGAATTGTGTATGCTACAGTGTTAAATGTGTAAAACGGCGAGGTGGGAGCGTTTTTTCCTTTGGCATCATGACTTTCAGTACCAGGAAACAATAGGCTAATCAGCAATAGTCTGATTGAGGCATGAATCTTAGGATAGCTAACAGATATTCAGTGTAAGACGAATCTTATTAACTAAAGTGACGGTGATCCATATTGTTTCATTCTTTGTATGATCAGTTAGTTCTTTTAGGATTTGACAAAAACTTGGTCTGAGAAATTTTACTGAGATTAAAGCCAACCGAACTAGAAACAAAAGAAGTTAGATAATTAGACAAACCTCACTTTTGTCCACATATTTGACAGACGAAACAATGGATAAATTCTGTCTGTTGTAAACATCCATCAGAGTTTACACATCAACTTCCTGCTTCAACCTCAAGGATTGCTCATGCTTAGAAGTAGGTTTGCCTATGTTTTACGCTTTTCAAATATAGTTATTGTGCCTCTTGTCAAAATTTGTTGTCCCAACTACAGAAATAAAGACGAAACAGGGAGGATTAAGGACACCATGTAAGATTTGCATACCAGGATGCAGAAGAATTGTCTCAAATGATGAGATTAGTCGCGTTAAATAGTGCCGCAGTTTTGTAAATACTTTAATGATGTTCTGTGATCACACAGCACAATTTTCTCTCTTAATGAAGTGTGTCATACAAGCAGACCATGTTTATCTTCCACCTGATTGATCCTTTATAAGGCGCTGATTGTAACCGACTAATTACACAACTCTGTGTGGGAGGCAAAATACACCCACACAAACTTTGTTGAACACACAAAAATGTGAAAAATACAAAAGCGAGGATGGGACGGATGCATAATTGTAGGTACACATACAGAACAGATACTCTGCATAAATACACAAACACACTTGCAGGCATGGGTATATTTGCACAGACTGCAGGCCCTATTCTCACACCAACACAGGCGCTAACATACACATTCCTGGATTCAAGCTCTCTTCGGATGTGTTTACATGCCGCCATCACTTCGTGGTCTGGCGTGAGGCATCGAAAGTGATCAGAAAGGGGAGCAACAAAAAGACGGGCCAAGCCTGAGAGTAAATAAGCAATAAATCTATCCCACATCAGCGGAACGGTTCACTGTAAACACCCTTTTTAAAGTGAACATGTTTCGGCGTCCCGTGCTGATGGGAAGATGGCTGGCATTCCTGCTGTTTTCCACAAGAAAGAGTAACCCTAGAAAAAGAGCTGAGAGTTTACCAGGGTTTGGCCAGTTTCTCCGGGGCATCTGGAGGCTTTAATCTGCACAACGCACAATTAGTCAACGTCAGAGGGATGGAGTGAAGGCGAGATGGAGAGCTTTGTTTTGGATTTACAGCGTGTGAGAAGGACAGAGAGGAAAAAGAGTGGATGTTGAAACTGCAGAACAAAACTATGTGTTTCTCCAAGGTTTTCTCTATATTGAAATAATGGAAATGTTCTATGTTAATGGAAAACGCATTATTGTCCAACGGACTGTATATTGAGGGCTTATTTACTGAATCAACGGATGGATATGTGTTGGTTATAACAGTGCAGTCTGAAAAAACATGTTTGTCATTTTGTGTCACGAATCCATTCATCACCTCAGTCACAGTTTGTGAAATTGTTTGAGATTTTTATTCTGTTTAAAAAGTAATGTGTCGTTCTTTCCACGGGGACATCATGTTTCAGGGGAAACAATAACTGTACAAGAACAATGTAGTATTGTGAGACAGAAGTATTACAATTACAAGTACATCTGAAAAAAATGTGAATGTCCTGAAAAACCTTGTTTATTGTTACAAATTTCAAAAAGTGAAATATAGATATAGATTCATTACAATATTTCAAGCCTAATTTTCTTGCTTTTGGATGATTATGGCTGACAGATAATGAAAACGCAAAATTCAGTTTCCCAGCAAATTTGAATATTACATAAGATCAATAAAAAAAGGATATTTTAAACAGAAATGTCAGGCTTCTGAAAAGTATGTTAATTTCTATGCACTCAATACTTAATGTAGCATGGAGCCGATCAGCTTGTGGTTCTGCTGAGGGGTAACGGAAGCCCAGATTGCTTTGATAGCAGCCTTCAGGTGAGCTGCATTGTACAGTCTGGTGTCTCTCATCTTCATGAAGACATAGATTCTCTGTGGGGTTCAGGTCAAGCCAGTTTGCTGGCCAATAAAGCACAGTAGCACCATGGTCATTGAAGCAGCTTTTGGTACCTTTGGCAGTATGGACAGGTGCCAAGTCCTGCTGGAAAATAAAATGAGCATTTCCATGGTATATAATTCATGCTTATTTAGCATTGACCTTTTGTGGCTTAAATTCTTTGTGGAGGATGTCTCTGACTATCTACTGGACAACAGCAGTCTTCCATGATTGTGTAGACCTAACAGAACATTTCTGTAGTAAAAGTCCTTTTCTATTGTTCTTGTAATATTTAACTTTTTGTAGAATCATTTTGGACTTTCATTTGCTGTCAACCATAATCATCAAAATCAACAGAACTGGTTTAATTGTATTACCCTGTTATATTTTTCAATAGAAATGCAGAAATAAATTCATTCTTCATTTATATTCTGATTTATGAGATGCACCTGGCAGTAACAAGGACTTTTTTATGATTTCAAGCACAGGTACAGTCAAGTTGATCTGCCCAGCAGACTCCTGTATCAGCATGTGGCAGCAGTGGAGAGGAACTAGGAACTATTCCCTTTTAACAGGAAGAGACCTCCAGAAGAACCAGAACCAGGCTCTGGATAGTTGGCCATCTGCCGTGACTGCTGGTGAGCTTAGAGGAAAGAAAGGAGGCAGAAGCGGGTCCAGGAGTTTTTTCAACGCTAAGGACACAGAATACTTTGGCAACAACAGCATTGGGCCAAAAGTGCTTTATATAGAAAATAAAAATGAAGAGCGAACACATAGTAAATGGCAGCTGTTCTGTTATAATTGTTACTTGTTAATTTCAGTTTATGTACACAAATTTTCCACTGAGTTATTGATCTGATTATTTTTCCATATCTTTTAAATAAATTGATGACCCGAATAGTAAATCTCCTCTGAAAAATTGTGTTGAATGAATCTAGTTTTTGGTAATTCATTTTCACTTTTACAAAACAAACATGTTTATCAGAATATAATAAAAACAATCGCTTCAAATGCATTATTTACAATATAAAAACATTGTACAGTATAATTAACAATAAATATAAGCATTTGCATGAAAAAATATTAATGCAAACACACCATGCAATAAGAAAATAGTATTTTCTTATTGAGAAAATTGAAGTTAAAAATCGGTTGGAGACAGTCATTGTATTTGTGGTCAATTGCAACAGCATACTGCCATGCTTTAGGATCCCCTGTACAAAGGTGGTGGCTGCATTAAATAATTAAAATGAATAAATAAAATAAAAATGATAAAAAAGAGATGGTGATGCATTGGTAAATTGTTCCAATGAATAGCAGCAGTTAAGGTAAAATCTCTTTTTTTATATCTATGGCTAAAACCGGCCTAACATTTACTGGCTTGGAGATTCTGGCATTAACTAATAAACAATTTGCATTTCTTGGTTGATTTTTTCAAATTATTTATAGGATTCTATGGCAGAATTTAAAGCATAATCATTTGCCTGTTTTTAAATCTCACATAAAGTCAAAATAATTAACGTTTTGTTAAAAGTAAACACAATTACAGCATATTTTTTAATTATTACTCATGGTTCTGATATAAAAAAAAAGTATAAGTTGCAGCTGTCTGTAACGGGAAACAACTAAACACAAGTGAAAAATCTTTGGAAGTTTCCACATTTTAAATTAGACATGTAAAGAATCTTTTACATTAGCTGTGTTTCTAACACGCAAACAAAAATGTTCATTCTCTTTTACCTGAAATATCATATTTTGTGTCCAGTCATGTGAACAGAGGTAATCAGATGAGAGACATGTTTGGTATCTGAGGACTGATGGTCCCTGTTGTTATTATAAGCCTATGTCTTTTTCACAGTTTATGTCCTCTGAGGTACATCAACTTTGTTTTAATAAACTAAAACCTTCCATCAACCTCTTCTGTGCGCTCCTTGCATTGTAAAAACAAAGTTTAAAATCTTTCTACTGAAAAAGATTAATTGTACACATAAAACCAAACAGCAGAATTCACAGGGAGACAGAAAAGGCTGTTTGTTTCCATTTATAGCTTCACACAGGATTTATGAAAGGTAAAGTACACAGTTAATGTAGTGCACTATCAATATCTATGGCTTCCACTCAATTTTATTGGAAGTTATGTTTCCAGAGACTTTTAAATTGTAGCAACACCAGACATCATTGTTAGGGATTTTTAATGTAAATCTCAACCTGTGATAATGTCGCAGCAAAAGCCTTTCGCATTAACTTCTTCCAGCCTTACAATTTATGAAAAAGAGGCCGCGACTGAGTTACTGCTTAAAAAACTTTATTATGGTGGCTATGGATTGCTAATAGTAAAACAATGTGTTGAAAACCAAACTCCTAGTCACACTCTTTACAACAATTTGTCTTACATAATGTTGCGACATAGCAGAAACAATACCAGGATAAAAAATTATTCCGCATTTTAGGGTAATGATTAATGAAAGTCTTACATAGCAATTTTTGGACCTTCTTGTGACTGCTAGCTATGCTGAAATGCTAATGCTAACTATATCTGAAAGGGAACAAGTCAAGGTTCAAATTCAGCTGTATTATTTCTTAATTTTCTGTCCTTCTCTATAACAGAGCTACAACAATTAAAAAAATGAATATAAGGAACATATGCAGGTTTTTCTGCTTCTTTTTTGTATGTCACGTTGCAGCTAGCTTTGTTTTAGTGCTAATTACAGATTGTACACAAAGTAACAACAATTCTTATCCAGCCGTGTTATTTCTTTCTTCTCAGCCTTCTTTATAACAGGTAGATAGTTTATTGCTCCAGGACTTTTGGATTTTGCTGATGCCGTTTTTCTTTTCTGATCTTGTGTGCTGTTTTTGTTCTGCAGCTGTTCAAGCAAACTTAAATGAAGAAAACAGACACCATCACCTTTACTGCGGCATTTTTTGTACCTTTATTTGTATATTTACAAGATTAATAACAACAAGAGACTCTAAATAATCCTCTTATGCCAATTTTACACAATTTCTCTCTACTGTCAAGTTGTTAGAAGATGGGGGCGGGGGGTGTTACAATGGACTTCAAAATGTAAGAGTACTCGTACTCGTCGTCTTCCGCTTCATCCGCGACCGGGTTGCGGGGGCAGGAGATTCAATAGAGACACCCAGACTTCCCTCTCCCAAGATACCTCCTCCAGCTCCTCCGGGGGAGCCCAAGGCGTTCCAAGACCAGCTGAGAGACATAGTTCCTCCAGCGTGTCCTGGGACTTCCCCCTGGGCTTCCCCCTGGTGGGACGTGCCTGAAATACCTCCCAA